>CALNHX010005405.1:0-107549 GCA_940337035.1 Agriotes lineatus
GAAATTGTCAAAATCGAAAAAGTGCTATTTTTCGGAAATTAAGTAATATATCAATGAGATTTTTTTAGAGTGTGTTACTTTTAGCTAACTAAACAATATCAAGGCCAGAAAACCCCAATTTTTTTAATTTAGCTAAAAATTAATTTTTCAAGTTTTTAGATATTTTTTAAAATTTCACATACAAATATAATATAAAATGTTAATTACTTCTTTAGATTTTTTATGTATTATGTATGTATGTATGTATTATCTGTAACCTCATTTACCTTGCGGTGTCGAGGCTGGTGCTATATACGCTGGCATCTGGCGGTACAATGATCAACTTGCCCCGGATTCGGAATACAGAGTTGGATCGCGCCTTTGGTGCTTGCGCAGCAACCATTGTATGAGGTGTGTGTCTTGGTGATGTGTTGACCTTGTCACCAATTATAATTCTTTAAAGCGTTCACATAAAAAAATCAGAACTTTAATATTAAGTATGTGAAATTTTGAAAGTTATTTAAAAAATTTAAAAATTAATTTTTAGCTAAAGTTAAAAAAATTAGGGGTTTTCTGGCCTTCAGATTGTTTAGTCAGCTAAAAATAACACACTCTAAAAAAATCTCATTGAAATATTGCTTAATTCCAGAAAAATAGCACTTTTTGGATTTTGACAATTTCGAAAAACTCCATTTTCTCAATAATTAAAAATCAATCGGTCTATATGATAGAGGCTAAATAGGTTTTTAGACAAGCACAAATTATTGACGTAAAAAGATTTTTTGAAAAATCAAAAATTAAAATTTTTCCCATATTATGCCGACTTTTTGGGTGACACTTTCTTTAAAATATCTGAAATGCGGATTAGGAAATATTATCAAAAGAAATGAATACCATTGTTGTGAGCTCCACAAATGTATTTTCTAAAGGTTATAATATAATACTAAGACGAAATTTGACAGAATTTAACTTTTGCAATAATTCTAAAACCTAATGTATGAATTCAAAACTATTTATGCACGCAGAACATTGTAAGAAATTGAAAAGATTGGGTTGATATAGTAGGTACTTATAGTTATAAAAATATTAGAATGAATTTTTTTAAACATATAGGTATTTGTAAATTTTTGTTTAATTTCGGCAATTTGTTTATTAGTAACTAAAACATTTAACTTGGGCAGGTATGTTATTTGGAAAATCACTATTTTTCACTGTTATTTTTCTAACGACGACTTAAGCTTTGAAACATATTTTTCAAATAGTTAATTAAATCAAATTATTAGTTCCGTGTTTCGTTCTAAAAGCCGTAGAACTTCGGTATCGAGCTTAGCAATTTGACATTCCATATCCTTTAAAACCGTGAGCGCTAACCCGCAAGTTCATTGTGTATTGAAATAGGAATTTTTTATAATTAGCTAGAACTTCTGGAATTACGAAATAATCTGAACAGCTGCATTTATTTTAAGAAAAAATTGATTTTGCCATTGAAATATTGTACAGTTGCACAATAAGTTAGCAAAAGTAATATTTTTCTATTCTAGTGTTGAGATATTTGATCAAGAAGTAAAATGATAACAATTATAGTAGATATATTACGAAACTAGTTTAGAAAACTGAACGAGTATGGCTGGTTTAAGTACGAGCGTTAGCAAGTACTTAACCAGCCATACGAGTTCAGTAAAACCGTTTTTGTAACGTGTTCTGCATACTATTTTTTCGCATTTTATATAGAAACGTGAAATATAATTTTTTACATAAAAATGACATTAAATGTCGAAATATAACCTAGCCGAGCAAAACTCGTTTTTATGTACTGAAGCACAATAAGCTTTTCCAGTTGATCTTCAATCAAGTGGTGTTACTTTCTAAATTGTAAGTGATTGTATTTTGATTTTGAATGTAAAAATATAGTTTAATACCATATAAAATGTGAAAAAATAAATACCTACTTACACTAAATTTTAACAGTTAATAATATCAATATGTTTTTATCTCTTTCTTGTTAATATTTCGCACAGTTCTATATTGTTCAGCAAGTTGTCTCATTGCTAAACTTTTACTTGAACTGCAATTTCTTTTCATTCTGTTTATTTTACGTTTTAAAGCTGCAGTATGGATTTTAAGTCGGTACCTAATAAATCAATCGATTAATTTCGCTTTAAACTTAAGGCAATTGGGAAGATTGATGTTGGCTATAACTGGATCGTTAATAACTGCATTCTTCATAACTTCATAAATGTTTGTGGTGTGACATTTAAGAATATTCAGAACTTTGCTCAAATTCAAAAAAGTTTGTTCGATGAGTATAAAAATAGGAAACAGATTTTTGTTGATGTAGTGCAAAGCTGAAGGTTTAAACTCCTTTAGGGATATAAATTTAGTGTACGGTGCTTTGATGATTTTCTTGCTGCCAACTGTCGAACAACATTTATTGCATTTTACTCCTAAAAATGTATCCTCTTTAACTTTTTATATCCCCACTGATTTTTTCAAAATGATTTTCGCATATTCTTGGTCGTTTGGAATTATAATTTTTTCTGCCGATGCTGTTTAACCAAATTTGTTTTATTTCTGGATCTTTGGGTATGCTAACAAAATGTATGCCATTTTCTGAACGGTTATTACACCCAGTCACGCAACAACCGGTCATCACAATGAAATATGTAACTTCAAAAGTGCAATAAATCTTGACACTTTCAATGTCACTAATTTAAAAAATCGAAAGCACACGGCCCAACTAAATTTTTAAATTCTAGTGGGATACAAAGGGATCCAAACCAATGAAATGCTGTTGCCACGTTTGCTCTACTCTTACTATATACAGGTACTCTATATCACACTATCACCCGTATGCATAGTCGTTCGCCAGCGGCTCGCCGGAGTTTCGTTATGAATAGTATCTTGGCAGCACTGTACGTCTATGTCAAATTCGAGGTTATCAGATTAGGTTTTCCGTCAGTTTTGACAGAAATTGACACAAAATCTAACCTGCTAACCTCGAATTTGACATAGACGTACAGTGCCGCCAATATACTATTCATAACGAAACTCCGGCGAGCCGCTGGCGAACGACTATGCATACGGGTGTAAGTATTTTCAAATACGTCAGGAATACCTATATAGTTTATTAGAAAAGTCATTAATAAATATTAAAAATAGGAGGGGACCCAAAATTGATCCCTGTGGTACACCGTACTTGATAATTTGCGAATCGGATAAATGGTTATTGAAAATAACAAGTTGTTTTCAATTGTACAGGTATGATTTTATTAAATGTTGACTGCTTGGAACAAAATTATAATCGGATAACTTTTCCACTAAAAGCTCGTGGCATACACAATCAAAGGCCTTTGTGAGGTCAATGAACGTTGCTAAGGAGATCTGTCCGTGTTCAAAGGTGGCAGTTATTTTTTCTGTAAAAGCTATCAGTGCATCGCTTGTCGAGAGATTTTTTCTGAAACCAAACTGACATTTATCTAGTAAATTGTTATTTTCAAAATAGGTTTGGATTTGATCCTTCAAAATTTTTTCAAGAACCTTTGAAAAAATTGGAAGTAGTGATATAGGTCTATAGTTATTCACATCGGACCTATCTCCTTTTTTGTGTATTGGTACGACAGTGGCTATTTTTAAAGCATCCGGGAAAATGCTTACAGTAATACATAAATTAATGATTTTTGTTAAAGGAGAAATAATGACATCAGTCATACTTTTTACAATGCTAACGCTGAGTCCGTAAAAATCTTTGCTTCTGATGTTCTTTAAAGATCCCAGAGCATTCCTAACTGTTGCACAAGATACCTTAATAAACTTAAATCAAAGATAATATATAAGCATTGTTCACTTGTATTAAAATGATATGAGTTAAAAATGATATGTAACAATAGTTAACTCGCTTACTATCAATAATACAAACTATATTTTGCTATGAAATAGTTACGGAAATGTCGTCAAAACTAGCTTCAAATGAAGGTGTAATCTTTAATTTTACTTGGAACTGATGGCCAACCTGACTGTATACAAAACTTGAACTCTGTTTACAAATAACACGCTGAGAATAATCCCTTCCCTAGATTATTATCTGTGTTTATCTGTGCGGTTTGCAAATACACTGGTCCAAACAAGCAGCCAATACATCTGCTATGAACCAATGTTTGGTCAGCTACATTTCTAAAGTATAGCAATGACTTACGCCATCTGTCACGCGCGTACAGAAGAACTTTCAGCGTGACTGCACTCCCGTTGAGTTTAGAGATCTATGTATATATTATCTTTGCTTAAATCCTATATTGGATTGTTTCAAACTGGCGGCTCTGTGTCCTACAACTGAAGAACCGGGAGGATTGTTAACTGTGCTCTCAGCGGCACTGACAAAATGATTGTTAAAATCATTAGCAGAAAGATCCGATTCTTGAGTTGCACCACCCAAGCCCCGAGAAGGACGGGCGTTAATTATTTGGAAAATTGTTTTGATAGCGTTGTCAGAATTTTTTATCATCTCATCATTAGATTTTATCTTAGCCTGTTTTAGTGCTAGCCTATAGTTGTTTCTATACAGTTTTTTGAGCGTAACTAGCTCTGGAGTTTGGTACTTATTGCACAGTTCATAAACAAACGTTACAGTAGTGCGCATTGTTTCTAATCCTTGAGAGAACCAGTGGGTTGCTTGTTTGGCGGTGTTTTTAATCTTTGCTGTTTTTTCAGGAAAAGAAAATTTAAAGTTATTCAAGAATATATTGAGAAACTTGTCAAACTTATCATTTATATTCCAAGTTTGAATATTAATAAAGTCCCAGTTGGTTTCCTCAAGCAATTTGTAAAGTATGCATTTACCATGTTGAGTAATAGGACGATAAAGTTTGGTAGTAGTTCTAGGAGACATTGAGGTCGTAATCTTAATTTGAAAAGATACACCAAGATGATCGGAAAGCCCAGTGGCTTCTGGTTTTACCGACAAAAAATCGAGGTCAATATTTGTAAATACATTATCCAGGCAGTTGCCAGCCCTAGTCGGAAACGTAACACAGCTGTATAAGTCGTAGCTTTGTAAAAGATCTAATAAAATATCTAGTCTACAGTTGCTGGAATTGAAACTAACATTAAAGTCGCCGCCGATAACAATATATTTCTTTTTGTAGTCAATTCTACTAAAATTTCAATAAAAGTATGAAAGTCGCCTGACGGCGGTCGATAAATGATTACCACTATCATATTTACCGCAGGTAGAAGCAACCCAGAGAGTTCACAATGTAGTTCTTTCGATAGCTTAGAGATGTTTTCAAGGCGAACAAAGTTGAGATCTGTACGAAGAAGCTGCATCACTCCTCCATGTTTGAAGGTTGTCCGAGAAAAGGAAGTTCCAACCAGTAGATTAGTGGGCGAAAAAACTTCAGTTTCAAGGGGCGAAAGCCAATGTTCGCACAGATTTACTATACAGTATTTATTGTTGTTTACTTCCAAATAACCTTCTAATTCGTTTAATTTATTGCGTACCGATTGAATGTTTAAAAATAAAAAATATAATTTATCCAATGGTCCATTATTTTTTGGAGAGCCTGTTGGGTTTTGTTGCAGATGCGGAAAATTATGAGAAACAGATTCGATGTCAACAGTAGGTACTACTGTATCGTCATTGGATATTAAAAATCCAATTCCTTTCGTTTGGTAAATCTGTAAGGTTTAATTAAAATATTTGTACCCCAGATTTCGCTATTCAGAATTTTATCCACTTGATCTTCCTTAACTCCTAATTTAAAAGAGTTATAAGTTTCATACTTTGTTTTTAAAGCTTCGCAAATAAAATCGGTAAATCCATTCTTATGTAAGAAAGTTGCGATATTCTCTTTACTAAATTTCGGCTGAACCCTAGTTACAAAAAGATACGTTAGTTTTTCAATTCCGCATATATCCGCTTCGACGTTAGCGCCAAGTGTGATATTATTATTCCTTAACATTTCAAGTAGCTTTTTTGTATTATGGTTTGCTGTGTTTGTGTGGAATTTGACGTCCTCTTTGTACAGCTATACCCAATGTGCCATCATAACGTGTGGGGGCCATTTGGGTTTCATGTGACCCAAGGCCAAACGCCACTAAGATGTTAATTAAAAAAGCGGGCACGTTCGTCATACACACAATTTCTGTGCTAGGATCGAGATGGTAGTTAAGCTGACGTGGGAGCTGCGCTATACTGCCCCTTCCATGTGATAAATCACTGGAAACAACGAACCCTTTCATTGAGCGTAAAGAGTCATTAATTTCTTGAAAGACAATCCGCTAATATAGAGTGGGCATGCGTTGGTAGAACTCCATCGTCTGGGGGCTTAGTTGAATTCCTCCAGCCGCGACATCTTGCCAAACAAAACCGGGGAGATCAGCAACGTTTACCATGACCTCATTAATAATGGCAATTACGTGAGGGTTGTCTGACACAAACTGCAATAGTGGACGCAGTTGATGGACTGAATAGTTGTACATACCAGAAAAGGGTATGTTAGCTGGGTGCTCACTCTTAGGGAGAACGGGCACGAATTCACAGTCATCAATTTTACCATTTCCAATGGTTTCTAGGTACATAGCAAGGGGAAAGGGTAGACTAATATTTGTATGTGCTCGCGCCGCCTGCTGACGCCGCCGACCACCCCGAAGGAAGCTGCCGTCCAGCCTACTGACGAGGAGGATTGCAGCTGCCTGACCCCTCCAGAAAACTAGACGTCCAGCCCACCAACGAGCCATCCAGAAGGAAGCTATAGCCGCTGCTGCTCTCGGCCCGTCTCCGGCCTCCACCGAGATCAACCGCTAAGTACCTAGCCCAAAATCTACTTTCCAGCCAACATATAATGGAGCGATTTGGTGACGAGGGAGAGTGTGAACCCTTCACTCAGGAGTCACACAACGAATCTCAACAACAAATAGAGGTCGTCGCAGAGGTATATGTTGACAACACCCTAACCGCAGTAGGGTCAACTCCCTTTGGATACCCAACGCGTTACAACCCCTGAAATGAATGCTGCCGTGCTAGCAGGTTTCGAATTTCCCTATGAACCGATAATTCGCCTGGCCCCTCCAAACGATATAGATGCAATCCTCCCTACACCAGAGATACAGGAAGTACCTGCACCTCGGCATGTAAATATCGACAATCATCCTTCACGGAATATTATTGAGGCTATAAATAATGCTACGCCACGTCCCACAAGCAACCACCCACACAACACGACCACAATTCAGTCACTGCAACTAACAGAAGATGATTTAAAACATGACAATTATATAGAGTGAAACATTATAAAAGCACATCATGGACGTCAATGAAGCAATCTATGAACAGACACATAAAACAAACTGACAATATCCAGTTGACACGCTCTGTAAATATCTGCCGAGGGTATAGCCAGAATTTATGTAAACGCCCATCCAACCACATCTGCGACAAACCCACCATCGTAACACGACATACTGCGAAACCTTTTTCTGGGAATGCAAGAACTGCAATGTAACATTTTCCACCAAGAAAGCTCGCGCAAACCATGTCCTGGCAGAGGAGAAAGCTGCAATAAAACAACAGAGAAATGAGGCACTACCCAAGCCCCGAACCAGAAGAAGAAAGCTCAGTGGAACGTCGATATCCTCTTCTGGGAGCAAAGCCTCTCAAGACTCCATCCTTACCGCAGAAACTCCCCCTCCGATTACAGAATACACAAATAATGCCTTCCAACCCCACCAGTTTGAGAGACTGAATACAATCCATGAGGTGACATCGCCAGTTATCCTACCAGTCGAACAAACTGCTCATCATTATGACTCAATACAACAGATACAGTTGCAGCCCCTCCAGTTGAATAGTACGCAGCCACTACTCTCACTTGCAACTTCATCAGCCACTCCGCTTGACTTAATGCCTCATACGCTTAATGCCTCATACGCAAGACAGCATTCTAATTTCTCAAGACACCGATGCGGGAGGTCTGCATGACTCACTAGAGCCGGAATATGATTTACAACAAGACCAACATGAACAAGTGAATTAGATTCCAGAATCTGTCGAGAATGGGGTTCTAAAGAACTTTCTACACCCACTGGATGTAGTCTCTTCCCAAGAATGCAATGAAAATAATTGGAAGCAGTTCATCCACCAACTAGAAGAAATAAAAACAGCAATTCACAAAAAATACAGCATTAGACGCCAAATCCATTCAAAATATCTATCAGAGAAATCAGAGGCAAGCAATTCAAATCATTCGGGGAGAAAAAAGTGAATTTTGTGAAATCAACAATGATATAGTCTACCACCACTTCAAGCAGCTGTGGGGCAAAGAAAGTAGAAACGCACCAGAGCACCGCGACTAACCACGTTCAGAGCCATGTGTTAATACCGAACCTTTTGCTAGTGAAGAAGTACTGAAAACACGGCCCCTGGAGAAGACAGAATTACCTATAGGCACTGGAAACAATCTGACCCAGATTGTACCGTCATTACAAAAATTCTAAACATCTGCCTAAAATATCAGAAAATCCCAGACACCTGGAAATCATCAACCACAATCCTGATAACAAAGAAGGGCAATAGAGTAGATGTAACTAACTGGCCCCCAATTTCATTAAACTGTACCATCTACAAAATTTATGAAATCAAATGCGAAAATCTACGAACTTTTTAATGAGTAATTGTATACCTATGTACAGTTACGGACACCTCAAAGTGCACGGTTCTGTGTTACTATGGATATTTTTGCGATTTTTCAGCTTATTTAATGAGGGTTTCTCCAGTAGCATTGCTTGTGGATAAATAGGTATTACTTTTTAAATTCTTGTTCATATTTTAGCAAAGTTTCACAAGTCTCTTCTTCTTCTTTCAACCTTGTGGCGCCCAGTATTGAGCATAGGCCTCCCCTTTGATTCTCCAACACTCTCTATTCTGTGCTGTGTCCATCCATCTCAATCCTGCAACGCTTTTAATGTCGTCGTACCAGCGTGCACTTGGTCTTCCTCTATTTCTTACTCCTGTCCATGGTCTCCAGCGTATAATTACAGCGTTCCACCTATTATCGGTTAATCATGCTACATGACCTGCGTAGCTCCATTTCAATTGTGTAATTCTGTTTATTATGTCTGTAATTCTGGTTCTTTGTCGTATCCAACTATTCCTTTTCCTGCCTCTAAGGGTGATACCAATCATCGACCTCTCCATGGCTCTCTGTGTAACTCCCAGCTTTGTGACTATACGTCACAAGTAAACAAACTAATAATAAATATTTAATAGTTAAATATCAATATTTTATAGCAGCTCCATCAATTGCTACAACGCTTTGCAATCTGTATTGCATAGAGTTGACCAATATTTCCATATTGTTAAAATCTAAACAGCCAGTCTTATAAAGGCTACTAATCTGACGTTAACTTTAATTCGCTGTTAAAATAAACAAAAGCGCATCAAAATTTGTTTACTAATGAATGAAATGTCATAAGCAGTAACATTTTGATGCGCTTTTGTTTGTTTTAACAGCGAATTAAAGTTAACGTCAGATTAGTGGTCTTTATAAGACCGGCCGAAAGTGTTGTAATACCTTTCATGTACTTAATTAAAAATTTCTTCAATTACAGAATTACTAAAACTTCAGTCGCAAGCAAGCTGGCTAGTTGCATTCCAGGTTTAATGCTTCAAAACTGTATTTGCCACTCCTTGCCAGATATATTTATGGCCTTTTTAAACATAGTGTTAAGCGACAAGCCATGTTTATAGAATTTCAGGACTTTTGTGATACCTACTGAATCGCATAAAATTCTTAGACCAGCGCAAACAGGTGGCTGTCATTGTTACAGGTTGTAAAATGGATTCTAGAACAATGGCAACCTTTGAGACTATTTTTTACGGCCAACTATCTGGAACATCGTCTCATAGCAAGCGAAGAAATTTATATTGGGTTAAATAAAATCTGGTGTGATACACGCACACAACTCCCTTTTAGAGTGATAATTAGCCAAAAATTTGATTTTTTATTTTTAAGCATTTATCAAAATTTTTCAAAAATTACAAATTCTACAGAAACTGTACAAAATAGAGAGTTAGTTCAAAAGACAAATTTTCTCTAGAATTTTAAGCTAAATTGAAAAATGTAGTAATATACCGGGTGTTCTATTTAAAATATGTGTTAATAAAAAAAATAGAAAAAAAAAACAAAAGGAACCCACTTTAGAGGTATTCAACTGGAAAATCACCTATCTCACATCAATACACATTAAAAATGTAATAAAAATGTCACGTTTGAAAAAAATCGTTAAAAGCCGTTTTTGAAAAAATAAAAAAAACTGAAAAATCACAAGAGTAAACACCATACTTTCGGTTATGCGATTTTCTTCGAAAGCTTGCTGTTGCATCTAGATATTACAGAAAACTTATATATGAAGTTTCAGCGCCATACCTCTTTCCGTTTTTGAGATATTCCGTTCACAGACAGACAGACCAATGAAAAAAAATATGTTTTTTGGGATCAGGGGACTCTAAAACGTGAAGATCTGTTGAAAACTCAATTTCGAATTTTTGGGGTGAATCCAATACTTCCTTTATCGTTAAAGGAAGTAGAAGAGAATATCAAATTATTTTATATGTTCCTAGAGTGGATTCTTCCAAAATTTGTTAACCTAAATAAATACTTTCAAAGTGAAAAAGTTGTTATTTTAAATGTACATGAGAGCATAGTTGAAACTTATACAGGTATAGGAGACCGCCATACTAGGTCAAATTGGTAATTTTTTCATTGCAAAAGAAATAATAGCAGCAATCTTCAATTTTTGTTTACTACTTCATTTAAACACCAATTATCCAAAAATATAATTGCCATACCACTCGGATGGTTATGTGGGCAGCCATACTGGTACAAACAGGTATGATTTTTTGGCCAAAATATTATCCATGCTGCTATCACAAATTTGAAGCATTTTCATGTTATCTTAATTTATGAACATTCTGTACATTTAATTTTAGATTTCCTGATGGTAAACTTATTTATTCAACAAGCAGAACTTTTTATAAAGAACTAGCAAGATACCCGTTCTTCGTACGGACTACAAATGTTTTTTCTTCTAAATCCTCTTTCACTCAATACGCTAAACTAACAAACGCTGCAAAACAATATTGTAGGTAAAAAGGAAACAATATTCTTCCAAAAAAAGTTCTCTATAACCCTTTTATGCTTCACGTATCCCCTGGAAATGTGTATGTAATTGTCGTTCCCCTTATATAGATTGATAAAACTATAGGTTTAGTATAACAATGAGAATAAAAATAATAAATGTACTTATTAAATGTTGTATTCATAAATTGTAGCAACACACCAGTTTCCACCGCTTAGAGGAGGAATTTCGGAATTCCTTCTATTTTATTCTAAACTGGACACACGGAAAAAAATCAATAGCTGTAACCTCTTTTTTAACTTATTTTTATTTTATCCCATTTTTACTCCTTTCACAATGAAATTTAGAATAAAAACTTTAAACCACTTTTTAAAGATTTAAAAAACACACATATGCCCAAAAACCATGGTCATCAGTAACCACAGGAAATACGAACAGTTGTATCATTTACCCCTGAAACCAAATTCGCACCTTTAGGAGTTGATCTGTGCACAATCCTGAATTACGTTTTTAGGAACTTGTATAGGTAACCTTTCTAAGTAAAACCAAATTGGTACATTATAGGGCCTTATGAAATATTGAGAAATTCGTATATGCCAAAAAGAATGTTCTAACTCAATAAACATAGGAGATGAAGGGTTATTTAATTCACTCCCAATCCAGATTTGCACCTTTAGGGGTTGATTAGGGCAAAATTCTAAAATACGTTTATAGGTATTTGCATTGATAATATTTGCAAGTCAACACCAAGTCGCTATCTCGTCGGGTCTAAGAGATATTGAGGAACTCTTGAAAACATATTTTACTCCTTTTCACCCCCGTAGGGGCGGAATTCCAAAAAAGCGCTTTTAGAGGTCTTGCCATATCTCAGCGACCTCAAATGCGCAGTGGAGCAACGGAGAAAACTGTAGAGCGAGACGCCCAAATGGTGTTTTCAGTACAACCCAAAAACATCAGGCTAGCTTGCAGGCGCGAAATTTAAAATAGCTTGTTTCAATATTTCGTGTTTATTTGATAAAACTGTTTTTTATAATAAACGGAAATATAAGTAAATAAAGAACGCAAAAACTAACTTATAAGCACGAAAATAGCAAACGATATCAAACGCAGCAAAATCGCAATGATATTTTCAGGTTGATCTGTAGCCTTGCTTATGACGTATTTACAGAATTTCGATCACTGCGCAGGGTCGCTGAGATATAGCAAGCACTCTAACCCATTTTATCGTGAAATGGAATTCACAGCGAAAAAAATTAATAATTTTAACCCCCCTTCCCCTTTTCAGTTCCTCCTTTTACCCCTTTAGGGTCAAGATTTTTAAATTCTCTTAAACCCGTTTCTAAATATTTTAAAAATACATCTATATGCCAACAAAGATTGTTTTAACTCAATAAACATAGGAGATACGAAGAGTTATTCAATTCACCTCCAATCCAGATTTGCAGCTTTAGGGGTTGATTAAGGCAAAATCCTAAAATCCGTTTCTAGATGTTTGCATTGGTAATCTCTGAAAGTAAACACCAAATCGATATCTTATCGGGTCTAAGAGATATTGAGGAATCCGTGAAAACATATTTTACCCCTTTTCACCCCCTTAAGGGTAGAATTTCAAAAAATCATTTCTTAGCACTACCTTACGTAACAAATTGAACCTTCCACCCGAATTTCAAGTTTCTAGTACCAGTGGTTTCGGCTCTGCGTTGATTAGTCAGGGTTATGTCTTTACTTTATATATGTATAGATATAGATAATTTTTTGTCATAAAATCAATATTTTTTTCCTCTTGTCAACTCCATCCGGGGACACACTGTATAAAAATGTAGCAGTACCAATAATAACATACGGCCTAGAATCATGGACAACAACGGAAAGCCAACGAAACAAGCTAAGGAGTACCGAAGTGAGATTCCTAAGGAAGATAGACGGAAAAACGATTATGGACAGAGTCAGAAACACAGCATATAGAGAGAAACTGGAAATAAAGCCAATAGAATCCAAGGTAGAAGAGGGACAAATGAGATGGTTTGGACGCGTAATGAGGATTAGGGTGGAACGAAAATGTGAAAAGTGCAATTTTTTGTGGGGCTAGTGCGGAAAAGTTGTCTTTAGATCTAAAATGAATTTGCATTAACTTTTTTTTGTAATCGATTTATATCTTTGGGTTCCATATTTTGTTTGAATATACATTTTTCAGATATTAATTTTTAGAAACAAAAATCGCCAGTTTTCGATTATTTTAACTACTAAACAGTAAAAAGTAACCAATAGACATTAGTAGAATGTAATTACACCTACAATCTCTCTTCAGCCTTCCGTCGTCCATGTTTGAACATAGGCCTCTCTCATTTCTTTCCATCTTGCCCGGTTGCTTGCTGTTCTTACCCATGCTAGGCCTGCCGTTTTTTTAATATCATCGTACCATCTTGTACGCGGTCGCCGTCTTCCTCTTTGTCCTAACCACGGCCTCCAGTGTAGAATAGTGTTTGACCATCTTTTGTCTATGTACCTGGCTACATGACCTACATAATCCCATTTTAATTTTGCTATTTCTTGAACCACATCAGTCACACCAGTTATGCTTCTTATGCGTTCGTTGCGTATTCGGTCTTTAAGAGAGATGCCTAGCATGAGCCTTTCCATTGCTCGCTGGGTGACTCTTAGTTTGTTGGTTAGTTGTTGTGTTAATACCCAGGTCTGGGCTCCATAAGTTATAACCGGAAGTATGCATTGGTCATAAACTCGTGTCCTAAGATGGATTGGTATTCAAGAAGGTAAAATTCCCATGGAATGGAATAACGCGGTGGTTGTATTACTGTACAAAAAAGGAGACAAAAAATTATTAGAGAACTATAGGCCAATAAGTTTATTATCACAGATCTATAAGTTATTCACAAAGATCCTGAACAACCGATTAACCAAGAAATTAGATGGATATCAAACTATTGAGCAAGCAGGGTTTAGAAGTAAATACAGCACGAATGACCATCTGCTTACTATGAGAATTCTGATTGAAAAAGCCGCTGAATATAACCTACCATTACACTTAGCCTTTGTGAATTTTGAAAAGGCCTTTGATACGGTTGAGCAATGGGCAATAACAACAGGGCTTAGAAATGCAAGAGTAGATTACAGATACTCACAAATAATAAATAATATATACGAAAAAGCTACAGTAAGTGTTAAACTACATGAAAACACGAATAACATTCCAATTAAAAGAGGGCTACGACAGGGAGATGCGATATCTCCAAAATTATTTACATTAGCTTTGGAAGATATATTTAAAAATCTGCAATGGGAGGAAAAAGGGATAAACGTGAATGGCGCAAGATTGAATAACTTACTATACGCCGATGATGTAGTCCTGATAACCGATAATAAAGAAGATCTGAAAACCATGCTCAGAGAACTAGAAGCAGAAGCGAATAAAATAGGCCTACCAATGAACTTAAGCAAAAAAAAGTTAAGTATGAAGAAGACCCACGAATAGAAATAAGATCCAAAACCGTGGAGAATGTTGACCACTATATACCTGGGGCAGATATTGAAACTGGCAAAGGAGAACCAGACAGCAGAAATTGAACGAAGGAGAAGACTAGGATGGGTAGCATTTGGTAAACTAAACTACGTATTAAAAAACAAAAACAAAAATACACCTACAATGTATAGTCAAAATAAACTTAATTATAAAATATGTTAAATGAGTAAATTAATATATACGTTAACATGCAATATATTTTATAACACATATCTGATAAGTTTCACAATTTAAGTTAACAACTTCCAATCTACTGTGCATAATTTTTGTGATTCTGAGGCCAACCAAGGTTGGTAAAACTGAGAGGCTTTCAGTTTTACCAACCTTGAGGCCAACGTACTTTGGCGCCATCTGTTGGGTTTTTGATAAATTATATGTGGCGTAGGCACAACCTCCTGGATTAATATTAATCCAGGAGGCCGTGGACATATGCTTTTAAAATAAAAAAAGACAAACTTGTAATACGTAACTACGCAACCAGGCGCACAAGCGCAACGTACTGTAGCGCCTCTACAAACTATAAAAACGCTCTGAACTAAAAATGCGGCGGGCCGCATAGAGATGTCAGTCTCGCATTAATCCAGAGGCCGTGGAGGTGAACAACAATAGCTATTTTCATAACAAGCGTCGAAAGTTGCAAATATCGTGCGAGTGTTGATTAGGCAAACGAGGGTGCAGCGTAGTGAAGCCCGAGTTGATCTAAAATACGAGCACAGATATTTGCACTTTCGAGCGAGTTATGAACACTATTTTTTAGACAACCACACAAAGTAAATTCTATTTTTAAGAATTGTTTTTTTTTTCGTTTACAAAATTGATTGTTGTATTGTTATTGGTACAATTATAAACATGAGAGCTTGTTGGGAAGCATAGCAACGAATAAATCAAAAGCGTCTGAATTATTTGACTAACTTTGTGCTGTTACGATATGACTAGTACGATATAATATCCTGCTATTGTATGAAATTGTCAACTTTCTGTAGTAGGCTGTTATTCTTGATAATGTTACTTTCATACGTGGTCGTCTAAAAATCAATGAATGTTATATGTACCGTTGTAGCCGAAATATTCATTTATTTTGTTTCTTGTCAGATTGTTTTGAGTTTATTTACAATTTCTTCTTCTTCTTCTTATTATTATAGGACATTTGTCCTGTTAATATCGACAGTTGCATTTAGTCTTCCTGGGATGCTGAAGTCCAGCATTCCTTCCATCTCTTGGGTGGCCTTCCAACTGGTCTTCTTGTGTTCGGCTTTTGTGTCTTTACCCATTTTACTAATCTTGTCTCGTCCATCCTGTCCACGTGGTCTCTCCATTGGCGGCCTCTAGTTCTTACCCATCTCACGATGTCCTGAACTCCGCAGTTTTCTCGTATCGTTTCACTTCGTTCTCTGTCCCTTAATGTCTTCCCCGATATGTTTCTTAGTACTTTCATCTCCGTTGTTCTCAATATTTGTTTAGTTTTAGATGTTTCCGCTCTCGTTTCAGCCGCATATGCCATAATGGGTCGTACACATGTTTTGTATATGCGGGTTTTGCTTTCTATTGTCATATGTTTATTTGACCATATGATGTCGCGGAGATAACCAGAGATTGCTGCGGCTTTGTTGGCTTGTGTTCGTACTTCCTTGCTGATGTTGCGGTCACTGGAGGTGTCAATGCCTAAATATTTAAAATTCATGACCTGTTTAATTATTTCGTTGTTGACCATAAGTTTGCAGCGTATAGGGTCTTTCGATATTACCATAGCTTGTGTTTTCTCTGTAGATATTTTCATATTAAGTTGTTCTGCTGTTGTTTTAAATTTGAACAATAGGCGTTGTAAATCATCTTCGTTTTCTGCTACTAATACTGCGTCGTCCGCATAACACATGATTTTGATTTTGCTATTTCCCAGCTTGTATCCTCCATTAATCTCTTTGACGTTCTTTATTATTTCGTCCATGATAACATTAAAAAGTGTGGGGCTTAAGCTGTCACCTTGTCTGATGCCTGTTGAGACGGGTAGTTCTTCCGTAAGTTTATTAGCGGCTCTTATTTGAGTTTTGTTGTTTGTGTTTAACTGTTTTATTATATTTAGTATCTTTTTGTTTATATTACGGTGGTGTAGAATTCTTAAGACATTATTTAACTGTACCCTGTCGAACGCTTGCATGAGATCAACAAAACATAGGAACATTGGCTTGTTGAACTCAACCGATTTTTCTATTAGCTGACGCAGTACAAAAATGGCGTCTATTGTTGATCTATTTTGGCGAAAGCCTTGTTGTTCTTCACTTATCCCCGTATGCTGAATTATTTTTTCAGATAGGATTTTTGTTAATAGCTTAGATACTGCACTCAATAAAGAGATTCCTCTGTAGTTTGTTGGGTCTTTCTTTGTTCCTCTTTTAAATATAGGGACAGTTATGCTAGAGCGCCATTGTTCTGGTATCCTCCCTTGCTCTAATATCTTGTTAAATAAGATAGTAATTTCTCGTGCTAGCGTTTTGCTGCCATATTTTATCATTTCATTAGTGATTGTGTCTGGTCCAGGGGATTTTCTGTTTTTTAGTTTTGTGACAGTTTTGTGTACATCTTCATACGTAATTTCTAGTTCTGTTTCATTATGTAGGTCTTCGAGTACTTGTTCTTCTGCTTCTTGAGGGATAGGTTTGTAAAGTTTCTTGAAGTGTAGCACCCACTGGTCTGTAGAGATTATGTCCGTCTGTATGTGTTCGTTGATAGGCTTTTTTCTATTCCTTAGCATATTCCAGACCTTTTTCTGAGCTCCATACAAATCGTTTTCCATTTCACTAGTGAATCTTCTCCAGTATTCCCTTTTCAATTTTGCGATCTCACTATTAATTCTATTTCTTGTGTCTTTATATGTGTTATATGTTTCTGGTGTTTTGTTGCTCCTGTATAATATGTATGCTTTTCTTTTCTCTTCTGCTAGCAACTTAACCTCTTCTGTAAACCACGGCTTCATATTACGTCTTCCATTTATATTAATTCTTCTGGTTCCAATTGATTCTGTGGCACTTCTCAATATGTTAGATCTTAATCGTACCCATGCTTGATTGACGCTGTCATTTTCTTTTATTGCATTAGCATGAATTTTTGATGCAAGTCTCTGTTCGTACAGATTTTTAGTGCTATAATTGTCAAATGACAATTTGTTGCTAAATAAGTGTATTTATGGTGGTCGTTTAGGTTATAAATCAGCAAGCAACTATACAGTGTGGTCCATTAAGTGTGCAACAAATGGGAAATTTTTTTATTAGTTGTACAATCGAAATTTAAATACCGCCAAAAGTTAGTGCATGTTCGATAACCATATTAGATGCCTTTAGAATGGCTTCACGTCAAACAATATACAGGGCAGGACAAAAAATATGAAATTCGTTCAAGAATAAAGTTACCTTATTTCAAAAAATATAGCAAAATTTTATTGAGAAAAGTGGTTTAGAATCAAAAGCTACGCTCAAATACAAAATCACGGCCTCCTATTCGAATTTTGATTTTTTTTTGGAAAATTTTGTATTACCGCCGTATGATACATATTTTTATTATTCTGATTTTATATGTATTTAAAGTAGCCACAACCACATCACTTTTAAATAACTTATAGCAACTTGAAGCGTATTTATAAAATTTACTTGGATTTATATTTTTTTAGGTAAGCGTCCACTTCATGTTTGTTGCAACGATATTTAACAGAACTTTAGAATTTCGCAAATATTCTTTTTAACAAGACAAATGCTTTACTAATGATAATTTACATATGAAAAACTCTTAATAAAATCAGAATAATAAAAATATGTATCATACGGGGGTGATACAAAATTTTCCAAAAAAAAAATCAAAATTCGAATAGGAGGCCGTGATTTTGTATTTGAGCGTAGCTTTTGATTCTAAACAACTTTTCTCAATAAAATTTTGCTATATTTTTTGAAATAAGGTAACTTTATTCTTGAACGAATTTCATATTTTTTGTCCTGCCCTGTATATTGTTTGACGTGAAGTCATTATAAAGGCATCTAATATGGTTATCGAACATGCACTAACTTTTGGCGGTATTTAAATTTCGATTGTACAACTAATAAAAAAATTTCCCATTTGTTGCACACTTAATGGACCACACTGTATACCTACCTACTTAAAAAGGTGCTGAAAGCTGAAAGGATTGCTAATTTTAATGGATGCAACTGGCAAAACATGAAAACAAGAATTATTTTAGTTCTGTGTAAATTTAAGAGCATTATACATGGGTCTATCAGAATTTTACTTCTCATTTTATTATTAATAGTAATTTTGCAAAAGTATCTTAACATTATTTTCTCCATGAAGCAATATCAATGTGCCAAGCTAATTTTTTTTCAATATTCCAAAATTTCAAAATAAAACTAATTAAAACAATTTTTTCTAACAAATAAATGATGCTACGCACAATTATCTAGTTTTTTGGAAATTTTTATGGTGCAAATTTCTGGTGTTCCATATAAGGGAACAACATAAAACTTCAAAATCGAAAATTGCTAAAAACAGTCCGTGCTGGTTTATTACAAAAGTCATGACGTCACCGACTGTTCCTAGATACTTTTATCTCGTCTAGCACCGATTTGAGACCGCCCTCTGCATCTCGAAATATTACCTCTGCCCACACCGTTGCCCCGCAGTAGAAACTTTGAAGAGGGTATAGAGCGCTCTTAAGCTTAATATTTCATTTGCCTGTCTAGCAGTTTTGTTTAATAATTAGTCAAATCTTGTGCGGAAGTATGTTTTACTTAACAGTAAGTCTTTTAGCTGTTCGCTTAAAACAAGGAATATATTGGCCCAGTAAACATGAAATTTTAAATAATATTCTAAAATGCTTTGATAAATTTGGAAATACTACAGTAGTACTGGACTGTACTGAAATCAGAATACAGAAACTGAAATGTTTAAAGTGTAGAGTAATGTCATACTCTCATTATAAGGGAACACTTACAATAAAATATTTAATTGGGATATCACCATCCGGCCTAATATCTATTATTGATTATGTCATTGAAAAACTGGATTGTTACGATGCAGTAATGGTTGACAAAGGATTGAAAAGGAATGTAACGAGCACTTAGTAATAATAACTTTAATAATAACTTTATTTAGCATCATTTTGTAAAAAGTACTTAAAAACTAATTTCAATACTGATATTTTGGGTTGTGGTTGTGGACTTTAATATTCTTTAATCTAACATTGTAACAATAATTTTCTCAGATGCATCTTGGCAAATACATCCACAAGAAATGTTTTTGCTATTTGTTATTACTAAAGTAGAAAGCTATATTTAAGTCATTGTGTTTTTTCATTAGTTTTTGAAACGCCCTAAGTACAAAAATTAATTTTCACAAGCGGCACTGGTTACCGGGGCCGTATGTAATACTTCTTCTTCTTCTTCTTCTTTAATCAGCATCTCCCGTCCGCATGCGGACATATGCCTCCTCCATCTCCTTCCATCTTTCAAGATCCTGTGCCATCAACATCCATCGTTTTCCCGCTATTTTCCTTATATCATCGTACCATCTGTTTATTGGACGTCCTACACTCCGTTTCCTTGCCCATGGTTTCCAATCGGTGGTTATCTTTGTTCATCTTTCTTGTCCCATGCGGGCTATATGCCCTGCCCATCGCCATTTTCTTTTCGTTATAGTTTGACCTATGTCTTCTATTTTTGTTTGACGTCTGATCCACTCTATTGATTTTTTGTCTTTTAGAGTGATGTTTAATATCGCTCGCTCCATATTTCTTTGCGTGACTTGTATTTTGTGTAGTGTCTTTTTCGTGAGTGCCCACGTCTCTGTTCCATATATGAGTACAGGGATAACACATTGTTCTAAAACTTGTACTTTCTTGTTTGTCGTGAATTTCCTGTCCCTATTTCTGAGTATATGTTGTAATTTACCGAAAGCTATCCACGCCAGTTTAATTCCCCTATGTAGGTCTGCATCTTGCATGCTTTTGTCTATTGTTATCCTCTGTCCCAAGTATATGTAGTTTTCCACTGTATCTATTTTGTTATTCCCTAGTGCTACTTCTGTGGGATCTCTGCATAATTTTAGTTTTCTGTATGTTCATTGTGAGCCCTACCTCTTCAGATCTTTCTTTTAGCTCTAGAAGCATTTCTTTTAGGTCCTTTCCATTGTCTGTGATTAGGATGATGTCATCAGCGAATCTTAAGTTATTTATTCGCTCTCCATTTATCATTAAGCCTCTGTTCTCCCATCTTAGTTTTTTGAAGATGTCTTCCATTGCTAACGTGAACAATTTCGGGGATATCGAGTCTCCTTGTCGGATTCCTCTTTCCATGTTTATAGGGTTGGTGTTTTTATGCAGCTTGACAGCACTTGTCGCTTCTTTGTATATGTTTTCTATTAGTTGAATATATCGTGAGTCTATTCTGCAGTTTTGTAGTGCGTTTATGATAGCCCAGATTTCTATTGTATCAAACGCTTTGTTGTAATCTACAAAAGCGAGGTATAGATCTATATTGTATTCTTGCGTTTTTTCAATGATATTTCGTATTGACTGTATATGATCTAGTGTGCTGTAATTTCTTCTAAAGCCCGCCTGTTCCGGAATCTGGTATGAGTCAAATTTTGTTGTTAGTCTGTTCGTTATTATTTTTGTCAGTAGTTTATATCCTTGACATAATAGACTTATTGGTTTATAGTTCTTTAGTAATGCTTTGTCTCATTTTTTGTGTATTAGGACTATTAATGCATTATTCCAACCTGAAGGTATTTTCCCTTCTTTCACACATTTGTTTAGGAGAATTTCCAGTTTTTTCATTAGTGTTCTATCTTCATTTTTGATTAGCTCTGGAATTATTTGATCTTCTCCTGGTGCGCGATTATTTTTTAGATCTCTTGTTGCTGCCCTTATTTCTTCAGTATCAATCTCTGGTATCTCCTCTGATCCCACATTTATGATTGTTTTCCTTTGAATCGTTGGTGGTTTTTGCTGTTTCGAACTATATAGGTCTTTGTAGTAACTTTCGGTTGTGTCTATCACTTCATTCATATTTGTGGTTACTTCCCCTTCATCTTTTTGTAATTTGTCGATTATGTTTTTATTTCCGTTTATTTTCCTCTTTAGTACTTTTAGGCTTTTGTTTTCGTCTATCGTTTTCTTTATAAGTTTGTTGTTGAATTCCGTGATGTCCTGTCTAATGTTTTTCCTTACTAATTTGTTAATTTCTGTATATTCCACCGTATTTCGTTTGTTTCTGCTGGCCAGTTGGTTTCTTTTTTCTATCATATCTTTTGTTTCGTTTGTTATTCTTCCTTCTTTCTTGTTTGTTTTTGCTGATTTTGATATAGTTGTTCCAGCCTGTATTATTGCATTTGTGATTTTATGGTTTATGTTGTCTAGTGTGTCTTCTTCTTTTGTTTTGCTATACCATAGGTTTCGTCTTAGTTCTTGTTGATATTTTTCTTGGTTCTCTGTAATTTCGTCTCTATCTATTTTATATATTTTTCTCCTTATTAGTTTTCTACGCTCGTCCTGAGTATTTATTCTGATTTGTGTTCTTACCATTCTGTGGTCGCTTCCTGATATGCGTTTGTTAATCACTGTTACGTCAGTAATTATGCGCTTGTGGGAGGATATGATAAAGTCGATTTCATTTCTAGTTCTCCCATTTGGACTTATCCACGTCCATTTTCTTCCCTCTTTCTTTTTGAAGAGCGTATTCATGATTGTTAAACTTCGATTTTCTGCATAATTTACTAGCTTTTGACCTCTCTCATTTCTAGTACCCACTCCGAAGTTACCAACTGATGTTTCCTCATCCTCCTTCTTCCCTACTTTGGCATTTAGGTCTCCGATAATTATGTAATAGTGTGTTTTATTCCTGTCTATTGCCGTTGACAAATCTTCATAAAAGCTATCTATTTCTTCGTCGTCGTAGTTTGAAGTGGGGGCGTATACTTGTATTATTTTTAATTTATATCTTGTTGTTATTTGTATTATTACGTATGCCACTCTAGCTGATATTGTTTTCATTTCAACTATGTCTTCTGCTATTTGTTTGCGAATTAAGAAACCTACTCCCGCGATGTTGTTGCTATTTTCTGTTATGCTGTGTGAGTGATAAAATATGTTTCCTGTTTCCAATTTCATGCATTTTTCTTCTGTTCGTCTTATTTCACTCAGACCTATGATATCCCATTTTATCTTTCTTATTTCTTCTTCCAACTCTATCATTCTCTCTGTTGTTCTTAATGTTTGTGCATTATATGTTGCTATAGTCATTTTTTTTTTATGTTGACGGTCTCGTACTTTAGTTTGCGAATTTTTGCCTCCCCCAGATTCCATGAGGCTGACTTCCATTTTGGAAGTATGCGATTTACGGTCACATTGTGATTCACCCACCTGGGGTCCTTTTCCTAGCTTCTTAAAATTCGCCATGTTGGAGGGTTTTTAGGAGCATTTAAAACGCCACGCTATCCTACTGCGGGTTGGCGAGTTGGTGGAGAGTTAGGTGGGATTAATATGGGGATTGTGTGGGATTAATGGTTTGGACATGACTCTCCTCAGTATTAGGAGATAAGAGATAGTCATGGCTCGCGTGGGCGAGTTAATTTGTGCTTCGGAAAAATATCAATTTATATATTCCAGCATATCCACGAACTGCATTATCTTTTCTATTTTTATTTTAATCTCAACTTTGTATTTTTTTTAGTACTTGGTAATATTTTTAATTCAGATTGCAATAGTTCTAAACGGGAATTAGTGTTTGGAAAAAGTTACATTTTTAAAAATTAGACTCTTTTTACTTCCCACGTCTGAAAGACGAAAGAAGTATTGTAATCACGAAAAAATTACCTTCCGAGATTTCTTCAGATCTTCACGTTTCAGGGCCCCTAGATGATGAAAAAGAGGTTTTCTTAATTCCGTCTGTCTGTCTGTCTGTTGGCAGTATAGCTCAAAAACTATTTGTCGGAGGAAGACGATATTTTGCATACATATTATATATCTATCTCGCAGGAAACCGGTACAATTTCATACAAATATATACAAGGTGAGCACCTTAAAAAAATAAAATTTTGTTTATTTTTGGGTTAATTTTGAAATAGAAGGAAGTAATAACTTTCACATAGGTCAGGCTTTACATTTGCCGAAAATAAGACTTGACCGATACAGGATAATGTCACAAAAGAGTAAAAACATTTCAACAATAACACCATTTTCTTCAAGAGAGGCGCGCGCCCGACTTATTTGAAAGAGGCTCGGTAGCGTAGTTGGCTTTATCGGTCCAGATACGATCTCTATGTAGGGGTGCGGTTACGATCGCTCTGCAGGTTCAAACCCCCGCTGGATACATTTTTTTTATTTGAAAGTGTATTTAATTTATTAGAACCGTGAAGATATTTTTACTCCTAACTTAATTTGATTTTTAAAATGATTTAGTGTTACAATGTCAACGAGGGAACTTCTGGGTAAAGCCTTTTACATATTTTTTCTCTTACTATAGGCTGAGAGGCCTTACCAACTACACTATTTGTAGTTCTATGAACCCTTTTATGCCACGCCGTGGGTAGGAGGTTAGCCTAACCTACTGAATTTAGAAGAAGAATGCCCTTCTCCAGGGGTCATGACCACCAAAGATGTGTGTATGGTAGCTAGACAGCGTATGAAACCAATGTCTAAACGTGAGGTTTAAACTCACTGCCTGCCAGTTACAAGCTCGTATGCTTTCCTCTCGGTTACACGCTCATTCTACAATTTACAATGTATCATTAAAATTAAGGTAAAAGCGAGTTAAGTCCATGAATAAATCTTTGTGAGTTCGAAATCGATTATCTACCTCACTCAAAATTATATCAGTTACAGAAACGTATAGCTGATTGTTGAATGATTCTTTTGAATTTGGTTCTAAGACTTCAAATTTCAATTCTCAGTAATATTTTTAAAAAAATCTGAAACTTCCCTTGCACATTTGTTAGGTTAATTTATATCATATCGCATGAACTGGCTGTTTCAACAGCTACTACATAAAACTTGTTTAAATTATTGGAATTTTCCTTTTTAATGAAAATTGCACCTGAAAACTTCCTATAAGAAAAAGTGCCACCCATGCATCGGATTTTTTATTTCACCACATACCACTGATTCCTTTAAATCTCAAACACATTTTCTAAAACATGCAATTATTGCAAAATAAAAGAAACATCTATTTCTGACAATAATACCCAAGCCTCAGTTTTTTCCCGCCTTTCATTTTCTTTACACTGATGGAACCTTGAATATTTCAAGATGGTTCACCGGTTTTGGCAGTACATAAACAGCCGCGAATTTTAATTAAATTGTTGATGTCGACGCAATTAACACTGTTGCTATGCAATACGAATTGAACGTAAGTACTGCGCGTCACAAAACGTGACACCACGAACCGGAGGTGACGCTCAGGGACGCCAAGTAATGCACAATCACAAAATCTAACACTTTAGGTGGCAAATCTGACCTTTAGATGGCTTCTACGATGATTCAAGGGCTACTTGCACCGACCTGGTCGTCTCAAGATGCTATGGACAGGATGTCGTTGCCGGCCTGCTGTTAGCAAGGCACAAATCTGCACTCAAACCCATCTGGATGTCGGCTACAACCTCGATGACCTTTTAGATCACTTTCACTGAAGCTGGGGACCTTATTATAGGGCTCCGCTGCACCACACGTACGCTACTTGCTTATGCATAAGGACACGCACTTATAAAACTGGCTGGACCTTCGTAAAATAACATTGAAATACCCTGGTTTACACTGGACTAAATTGATGCCTCGTATCTACCTGTGCAGAAGCCCAATGTAAAGCAAACTTCCACAAATCACCCAGGACACACTCTCTCAATAAAATACAACTTCTAATCAACTTCACAAAAGCACAACTAACTCTCTTGAAGAAGCCAGCCCAATTGTTTTGTTTATGGTTTATGTTTTTGTTGCATTAAATGCCAAGCCTGAATTTTTTTTACATAAAGATAATGCTATTCTAAAAACATCATACTATCAATTATTTTCAAGGTCTACTCTATTTTATAACAAATCTGAAATTTAAATTATTATATTTTCTGGAGATTCTTACAATAAATATCTGTTTTGTTGGTTATGTCTAATAGGTAATAATTATTTGAAATATAATGCTACTAAAATGTGTACATAGCAGTATATTGGAATCTTAATAAAAAACGTATCTACTCTGCAAACACATGACACGAAACCCAAAAATCGCTCGTATATTCCTTGATAAGAATACCTAATAAGAATTGATATTTGCACAGTTTTTGAAATGTCGTCTGTTTTTATTTAGATTGCAAAAGAATTTCAATACATCATTTAGTATGTTAATAATTCCGTTTGTAAATCACTAGATGATTTACATTTGGTAATGTTGATTACTTAACGTGTTTTAAAGTACGTGGGGTAGGTCAAGCCAATTTTTTGGGTGGGCCATGTACCACCTCCTGGCGAAGCCACTGCTTATATAAGTGCTGAGAAAGATGCCCTCGAGTCTCAATTTTGATTACATTTTGTAAAAAATTGAAAAATCATCTGTATTGCAATGCAAATATGTTTTTTATACTAAACTTGTTTTTTGCCATCTAATTTCTGTATTTTCCCATTAATCGTAGGTAAGTATCCAGGTTTTTACCAACGGGCACGGGCCTTTTAAGACTGAAGTTCCCCTGGGCCTTTCGCTTGCCAGTCCGCCTCTGCTGCTAAGACACTAACATTAACAAAGTTTATAAGGTTCGAATATCAGATGGAGAGTACAGGAATAAGATTATGTATGAGCTATTAAGTGAAATAGACGGTGAAGACATATATTGAAATGATTTTAAGCCCTGAATCCCACCTCTGTGAGCACTGCAAAGTAATGAATAATTCATAAAAGCTCAGAATGGGAGATGGCATCTAATTGCAATAAGTAAAATAAATCTGACTTGAAGTAGTAATCATATTTGCAAAGCAATGCCAGAAATAAGTAAATTAATTTCATAACAAAAGGAAAAAGGCAGAGCTCCAAACCGTAGAGAATGGATTCACACAATCCTTTATCTAATAGACTTCTCTGTCTGGGACGCTGGTCCGTCCGGGACGCTGTTTCAGCAGCCAAACCGTAAGAGATAGAGAAAAAAGTTATGAAAGTTATATGTTTGGAATGGTCATGTCAGGTCAGGAACCGAATTTCAGTCACGTGACACTTCCGGTTTTCGAGAAATCACGTGATTTCCGTCCGTCCGGGACTCTGTTTCAGCAGCCAAACCGTAAGAGATAGAGAAAAAAGTTATTAAAGTTATATGTTTGGAATGGTCATGTCAGGTCAGGAACCGAATTTCAATCACGTGATTTTAAAAAATATTATTGTTTTTATTTAATACGCGTTCTATTTGAAAAACGGTCTTTTTTGTTTTATTAAATGAGACATTTGTCTCACTGGTTGCTAGTATTTAATTAATTTAAAATAATAAAGGGGATGGTAAAATGTCAAAGCCAATCCAATTAAGAATGAATCGATTATGAAAATAATTATTACATGCTTGTCGAGTGTATTTGCAAGTCATAAGTCATTAATAAAAAAATTCTTTTTGAGCGTATTATAATATGGTAATAAAGCAGAATGCTAAGAGAAAAGTGCAACGAGCACAAATTATAACAGATCTATGGCAATTAATAAAAAAATGGATCATCAATATTGAAGATTAGTTGGAATCCAAACAGTGAATTGACTTAAAAGTGAAAAATTAAATGGACATCTATGAACACCAAAGTTATTTAAAAAAGGAATTGCGCGAAATGAATAATTAATCAGTGCAACTGATATGCGAAAGGACTGTTAAAAGAGTGCAGTGCGAGAAATATCGAAAGACATTAATTGCAAAATTATAGGACAATTTAGTAAATAAGTTACTATTGTAAAAGTTTTTAGATTTAAGCATTTTAATTGTAAAAAGTACCTAAGTTGAATAAGTTCGAATGTCCGTTTTATGAATTTGATGTGCTTTTGTTTATAACGAACTTTTAAAAAAATTAACAATTGAATAAATTATTGCTGACAGCTTGGTTTTTGCATCTCCAATTAATTTAAGATTTTCACTATTAAATATCAAAATACATTAAAAATAATAGCACCATTGTGACGAGTAAAATTCAGTGCATCTGGGGAAATGAAGACATGGTTTTCCCTGAGTTTATGAAATTTTCATCATCGGCTTCCGAGCGACCCTCGCACCAGAGATCCAGCTTCGTACCAGCAACTACAGCCATCGTGATTGGATCCTAGGCACGAGACCACATCACCGGCAACCCCATCCAGCTCCTGCATGCACGGCATTCCATTCCAGGCGGCCCCGCAGAAGATTTGGCCCAGTTCGACCCTTCCGAGCACCGAGGCGCTGTCTGCATCAAATTATAAGGTCAGTTTATGAAGCCAATTTAAATGCTACGGACGTGAAACTTACCGGACACCATATATCTAATACTTACTATATTGCTAGCGGCTATGAGTGGGAAACTCACGTAGAGTGAGACAGACAACCAACTCTTCAATGTATAATGGTGAGCTGTGCGCAAGCGCGGCGGCGTCGTCCGCCTAATGGGGAAGTGGTCAAGTTTAAAATTCGCTTCTAAAGGCGGAGGTCGAATTCTCACGCATGCGCACGAGACGCGTTATACTCTAAGTGAAACTATGTCGACGCCGTAATGTTTTCGGGCGTTCCGTATTATATATATGCCGGACACATAAAGAAAGCTGCTCCGAAGCTGATTCCAGGCATTTCAAACCTTCAGTTAGCCTAGATCTGATAATTGGAAAATGTAGAAGTGAGGTTAGGATTCTGCAGCGTCGATTTGAGAAACAACGAAGTTGTGTTTTGGCTTAAAAACAAAAGATGAGCTACTGACGCTTCAATTAAGCGGGATAATTTAAAATTAACTGTTAGATCTGCTCACTGAGTTGTTGTAATTAATATTGAAAAACACTGAACGACCAGCACTTGATAAATTTCATAACGTAAATTTGTGACAGATTAGCTCGAGTGAAGCATATTAGTTTGCATTTGACCTACACTCCAGTGGCGTACGAATAAATTTCAAAAACTAATTGTGAACCCATACCTTGAGTAAGAGCTCATGTCTGCCGTGAGTTTAGCCAACAATACCGGGAGAATACAAGCATTGAAAACTTTGGTTTTGAGATTAATTGGGATATTTTCATCTCGTAGTGTTGTTCTTAATTTTCCTACTGCCGCCCAAGTCATTTTAGTTCTTCTACTTATCTCGGCTGTTTGATTTTGTTTCCCGGGTTTTATTAAATGACCTAGATATATATATTCTTGGACGCTTTCTATAACAGTGTTCTCAATTTGAATTGGTGTGTTTTCTAATGTCATAACCTTTGTTTTGTTAAGGTTCATTTCCAGACCTACTTCTTCTGATGTTAGTTTTAGTTCGTTGAGCATGTCTTGTATTTCGTTTATGTCGGAACTTATTAGAACAATGTCATCCGCAAAACGTAGATGCGAGAGATGGCGACCGTCGATGTTGATACCTTTCTGATCCCAATTTAGTTTTTTAAATATATTCTCTAGCGTGAGCGTGAATAATTTTGGTGAAATGGGATCTCCTTGTCGAACCCCTCGGTTGATTGGTATTTCTTGAGTTTCTAAGTTTTCTCCTATCTTCACTTGGAAAGTTGCTGTTTTATAAATTTCTTTTATTAGTTCTCTGTATCTCGAATCTATCCTTGCATCGTCCATTGCTTCAAATACGCTCCAGTGCTCTATGCAGTTGAAAGCCTTTTTGTAATCTACAAAAGCTAAATGCACTGGGATATTGTATTCTGTGCATTTTTCTATTAATACTATTAATAGTCTCACATTTTGTATTTGTTCAGTTGTACTATATCCTCGGCGGAATCCTGCTTGCTCAGGAGGTTGGTATGCGCCTAATTTGTTGGTCAACCTGCTGTTAATGATCGACATCAGCAGTTTGTACAAGTGGGCCAGGAGACTTATCGGTCTGTAATTTTCGATGTTAAATATGTCTCCTTTCTTGTGTACAAGTATGACCTGTGCATTTTGCCATTCTTTGGGGATCCTACCAGTTTGCAGGCACTTATTTAATAGGATTTTTACAGCTTCTTGAGTAGTTGGTCCTCCTAATTGGATCATTTCTTTCGTTATTGTATCCCCTCTGGGGGATCGGTTATTTTTCATTTTTCTAAGCGCAAATTGGAGTTCCTCAATGGTGATCTCAGGGATTTCCTCTGAGCCTACGTTTGTTATAGATATTGGAGGTCTTTCGTCTCTGTCTGTGTTCTTTGTCGAATATAAATCTTTGTAAAAGTCTTCTATAATACTAGTTATTTTATCTTTTTCTTGTTTTATTTCACCGTTTTTGTTTTTTAGTTGGTGTATTTTTGGTTGTCCAGTTTTATTTATAGATCTCAACACTTTCATATTCCTATTATTTTCTATAACTTTTTGTATCTTGTCAGTATTATGTGTTCTTATATCTGCTCTTATTTTCTTTTGAACTATTTTATTTAATTCTACGTATTCTTTTGAGGTTTTATCCATATTTCTTCTTTCTTCCATTAGTTTCTTTGTGTTTTGTTTTATTTTACTAGTTTTTAGTTTAGAGGTTGAGCATATTCGTTTTGTAACAGTCTTGATATCATCTTTTATCTTTTTTGCCAACTTATCTATTTCCATTTTTTCGATTTGTTGTAGTGGCGAAAGTTTTATCTTGAGTTCTTATTGGTACCTAATTTTGTTTTCTTTCAGTTCATCTAGGGTTGGATATCCTTTAGGTCTTATTAGTTTGTTTCTTTCAAATTTCGTATTTATAGCAACTCTTGCCCTGACCAGTCTATGGTCACTTCCAAGGTCAAATCTATTTAGAACTGTGACGTCTGTTATTATATACTTCTTATTTGAAATAATATAGTCTATTTCGTTTTTAGTCTTATTGTCAGGGCTTCTCCATGTCCATCTTCGACTCATAGGTTTCTTGAAGAATGAGTTCATACAGTATAGATTTTCTTTTTGTAGGTAATTTATTAGTGTTTCACCTCTTTCGTTGGCTTCTCCTAGACCAAAGTCGCCTCTGTTTGGTATGTTATCGATGTTGCTCTTGAAGAGAAGAGTATTTATTATTAAAACATTTTACAGTGGTGTCAGTTTATGCACAGTTCGTGATTTATTAACGGTTAAATTTAATAATCCACCTATTACATCTGTATGAACAATTCACAAGTTTGTAAAAAAATTTGAAACTACAGCAAGTGTAGCAGCAGATGATTCAAAGGGTAGTTTTAATATTGCAGTTTAAACAAGTATTCAGTATTCAACAAGAAACTCCAAAGCATAAGCGCAATTCAACTTTTGAAAAAAGGACTGAAAAGAACACATGAAAAGTAGTATTTTTGCTTTTACTTCATGACCTTACTTTGTTATTGTTATTTGTGGAAGAGTTTAATTGTCCTTAAGAAATATTTTATTTAGGCTAGTGGTGTTACCAGACGTCGAAACTAATTAATGTATACCTACTGCAAGAGCAATCTTCTGTAGCACCGAATCACTAGTATAGTCAAGATGAAACTCATAATGTTCGATTTAAATAATGAAAATAAAAGACATTATTTTAATAATAAATAATTTAATATATTTAAATTTAACTAGTGTAATAAATACAGTTCACATTGTTTTCAGGCATACAAAATTTTACTAAGGACATTCTCTCCTATACATACACAGTACAACACAATATAAATAAAGACACTCAGATTATAGAATGTTACAATATCTTCTGTTTGTTAATCTCAAAATAGGGATAGTAATTAATTGCCTATTACGCTACAAGAAATGGTGACAGACCACAACGCCCGTGCATTAAATCGGACCAGCGTTGTGGCTCCGCCAGTTTTAAACATCTGGACTAGCTTTAACGCATCGACGAAAACGTCTTATGCTGCTACCGCTACACTATATGCGGACTATTGAAAGAAATGCTAATAACTGATTGGCAAATATTACTTATTTAATAGTACCTACATTGTAGGAACGGAATAAGCGATACTTTTAGATACTACTTCTTAGCTCGATATAGCATCCAAAGGTAAGGCTTCTTGTCGACTCTTATCTAACAAATGCGGCTTTGAAAAACGGCGATACAATTTTGGCATTTTCAAGCTAAAGTAATAAAAATTTACATCACATGTTTCAGTTACTAATCAAAGCATTTTCTATTATTAAACTAGTTGTCTTTGTGGCTCATTAAAAAGAGTGGATTCTAATTGAACTAGATTTAATATGAATCTTCTTTCCACTCTTTTCAATAAACACTACAAATGTTAAAAAACTCCAACGTATACAAATCGCCGCTAATTAATATCATTCAAATTAAGTAAATTAAATACAGGATGTGCCTCTAAAACATAAGTGGCTATGAAAAACGATATCTTCTTCACTTCTGTTAACAAGATCTTGTTTAGGATGTTTCGGCACAAATTGCTTCTTTAGCATGATTTCTTAAGTATCTTTAATAAAACTGCAATTTTTGTTAACGTTTAAGGTTAGAAAAATCTTAATTTTCATTATTTCATACTTGCGTCACTACTTTTTTGAAGGTTGAGTTGTTTTATGGGTACAACATGAACATTTTTATGTAGGTATTTGCACATAACATGAATATGAGCAATTTTATCTTCAATGTTCGCTGAATAAAATGTTATCGATGAAAGAGTCCTATGAAAGATTTTTAGAGAGTTGTTAAGAGATAGAAAAAACTGACAATCAAAGGAAAACTTTCTCTTCCAGCACAAAAGAGGTTTTAAAACATTTTACTTTTAATAGTAATTCTTCATCTGAAAACTTATTTGCAGATAACCCAAAGTGACATAATATAAAAAAGCATCTAATTAATTCACAGCGAAACTGTCTCCAATGCAGTATCTCTGAGTAGAAACATAAATTCAATTGTTATTTGCACAACAGACTCTTATAGGTTGAATTTATGTGGCTCAGCGTGCACTGAAAAATACTCTGGTAATATAGTGAGCATACAATATCAAAAAACTGAAATTTAGCGTGTTAAATATGAATTTTTGTTGCCCATAAACACGACTTACTAGCGTGAAGCAAGTATGAGTGATAGTTCTAAATAAAAATATGTTAAATTGAAAAGCTGTGTACACTATACAGTAGTGTATAAACATTCTACATAGATTCTAACCAAATTGAATCGTGCCAAAACATCCAATGGTTCAAACAAAAAAAGATTATGTGCTTGAAATGATAGAAAAATGATGCATGACGATAAATGTGAAATGTTTTAATTAGCTATTCGCGTCTATTACGTTAGAAATTATTGTCCTCGAATTTCCTAGGGTTTTCGAACGAAAAATTTGCCATTAACAAACAGAAAAGATGACAATTTGTTACACTATCTAGCTAAAGGCGTCGCGTACGCATCGCACATAGAATACTTCTGCGGTGTTCCCTGAAGGGCCGGTATGTAAAGGTACCGGCCAGTCTTTGGTGCCGCTAGAGCGAGTGGGGGTACTCAGACAAGTAAGCCGTCAGGGAAGGCGGCAGCTCTAGCTGAGTGTGTGCGGGAGGCAGTAGAGGCAGGCGAGGCCGGCTCGAGGTCTGGATGGCCCTGTGGACGGCGAGCCGCGCCAGGTGCTTGAGGCTCGAGGCGCCGTCGTCCTTCCGGAGGGGCCTGTCCAGCAGAATCGCGCTGTACCACTTGCCGTTGGGGTCCACCCATACCTGGGCGCCGTTTCTCGAGTTCTGGCACTGGCGCACGTAGTGCTGCACGAGTTCGACCACACTAGGAAATAGGGGCATGGCACCTTGCAGGTGCGGCTGGGCGTCCAGCCGGAAGTAACCGTTTATGTAGTGAATCCGCACTGAGGTTGGCCCGCGTTCGGTCTGCACACTGAGCGAGAACAGAAACCGAGGGTCCGAGGATTCGCGCACTAGGAACGTGCCCACGGGCTTGTCCTTTAGCAGGTCGTGGCTCTGCTGGTAGGTGATGCCCTCGTAGTACCAACCGGATAGGCGCAGAGCCCGCACGGTGTCGGTAAGCTTTTTGAGCTCGGTTTCGGGCCGGGCTTCTACTGGTGCTAGGGCCGGCTGCAGGGGTGCGAACGGGGGCATCACGAAGGCGAGCGGTGCGCTGGGGGACACCTGGGGCGACGTGCAGGGGCTCGTCGGCAACCCCAGGGCCGTCACAAGGCCACCGCCAGTGAGGGCGTGCAACGACCTCCTCGTACTGCAGCATGGCGTGGGCGGACAGCACGCGAATTGGTGCTGGCACTTGGGACATACCGTGCTACAGCCTAACATTGCAGGCATATGCCATGCCCGTTCTCTTCAGTCTGCAACAAAAAAAAAAGGTTTAGCATTTATTTTTAAAGTTTCAATATTGAAAAGCAACAGTTGTAATTACTACAGGGAATGGAAGTGTCAAACCTATAAAACATCTAAATATCATAGTTACTTGCTTAGCAACATCTGAATACAACTGTTTTCCTGTCAATATCATCGGACTAGAAGTGTTTTTCCTGAGTAACTTGTGAGTAATCCACTACTTTACTCAATTTGAATAAAGGCGTTTCGATCAGTAATATTCGAATATCCGTTATTTTTTCCAATAGCATTTGAATATCAAAATTTTCCCCTAACATTTAAATATCAAACTTTATTTTATTGAATGGATAAATGTGTAGAAAATTTATTATTTTTGGCGTTTTGGCTTTGAACCAATTAATTTCGTGGTTGCAATGTTGAATTTTGAAAATCATAATGATTCTACGGCTCTGGCCACCTTTCATGCAGCTCTCTGTATATACGAAATTATTCCTACCACATTATAGTTACATGTTATATACATGTACGTACCGAGTGATCGAATAAATTTCACTTCTAGTGTGCTGTGATTCGTGGTATACATTTGGCAGCACTGAAGTGGACTGTCTGTCCATGTCAAATAAGAAACAAAACCTAACCTACTAACCTTGAATTTGACATAGACTGACAATCCACTTCAGTGCTGCCAAACATATACCACGAATCACAGCACACTAGAAGTGAAATTTATTCGATCACCCAATATAATTCATTTGGCAACGTTTTTGATATTACGTGACGATGTACAATACAATAATACGAAATACCCTAAAATGTGCAATCTGGTTTGCAAAGGAGGAGTGAATGGATTATAGACATTTTTAAGTAATTTAGAAGAAATCTAATAGTAACGTTTTATAACCAAATGAATAATAACAACTTAATACTCCCCGTTAAATGCATTTATTAGGGTCCCTTCTCACGAGGCGTTTTTGCAGCGCTGCAGAGTGGCGCCGCTGGTAGGGAAACATTGTTTTAAATAGACGCCTTCACACGGAGCGTTCAACGAACGCGCGGTGGCGCGTTTGAGCCACTCGTAGCAGACTTCCGCTACCAGAAGCGCGCGCTGCTAGTCGCGAGACCCCTTCACACGGCGCGACTCGCAGCGCTACTAGCGGCGGGCAGTGATTCTCGGAAGCGCAGCCGCAGAACGAAGCCAGTGCTGCCGATTGATACCTAATTTTGGCAACATTATGCCATAATTTTACGTCAGGCCAACGGCAACACCGACTTTTTAGTTTGTTGCGGGTTACCGTTAAATTCGGTTGTATTGTATGTGCTTGTGAAAATGGATAGGGAAGTTTCCAAAATCGACACTGCGTCCATCTCGATGCACTGCAAGTGAGAAACTACCTATTTCGGTTTCACCTGGCAACGCCGGCGGTAGCGCTGCTGAGCGACTTAGCAGTTCTGCCTGCTACACAGTAGCGCCACAATAACGCGCCACACAATCGCGTACCCTGCCACTCCACGGCGCCACTCTGCAGCGCTGCAAAAACGCCTCGTGAGAAGCCGGCCTTAGAGTCAAATACCTCGCAGCAAATCAAGCCGTTTCGTAGAAACTCAAACCAGTTTCGACTCTTTCCGACATTTAATTTTGGCGGATACGAGAGGCACGACTACGTTTTTAAAACCGTAATCTTTCATATCTGGACAATTCTTTCTCCCCCTCCCAACATGATGAATAGTTCAATAATAACAACTTAATCAACTAGTTTACTTCAAAAATTCACATACCTATCTGACGCGCGAGGAAATTCCAAATTGTTCCCCGTTTACATAATCGCACCTGGCGAAGGTGAACATGGAAATTTAGAAATGTTCAAAAGTGGTAACACTTGGCCGCGGAAGGAAGAAGATGAAGATGACACAATTAGACAAATGCAGGCAGAATTTATCATTCGCGTTCGAGTATTGGCTAGCCAAGCGGTCATAAAAACCAGTTGATGACATCACGACTACTACCGTATTAGCGTTCGTAGTAAGTACGCAAACGGCAAACCTTCGTGGGAAAGCTCAAGTGGGAGTTAGAAAGTATCAAAGATTGCGCGGTTACCGGTTAACCCGTCCTTATCCGAGCCTCGGCTTCCAGGAATGATTCACAGAAGAGGTTCCGATTTATTCATTTCCCGAAATAGGCATTGGCCAATTACGATAAACCTATCGGCAATCATCGCGGCTATCTATATTGTCATCGAAACAACTGCCTCGTTTGCGCAATAATAATTCTTGAAAAATTGCACAGTGATGTAACCATCCTGGAGGCCAAGCAGTTATCTTCCAGTTTAGAAAGCGTAAGCTTACGGAGCAAACGAGCCATGGACACTGTTACCTAAAGTAAATTTTGAAAAGTACCGTAATTGAGGATAAAGGTTGTTCTCTCCCTCTATTAGAAATAATTAGGAAATCATAGAAAGATGGATTGATATACCCTATCAATGTACACGATGTACTCCTAATTATGTATTTTTTGCACTGGTTTTTAGTTCATTTTGTATAGTTAGATCAATTGAACTACAACGGCAACACTGGGTAGACAAAACAAAGGCAGGTAACTGTTCCAACCAGCGCCTCCTGGGTGCCCACCAAAACGAATCGTTCTTAGGCGACTGGCCCGCATACCAGGGGCGATTTTGCTGGAATTTGGCCCAGCCAATTTAGTTTTTCAGTCCTGGGGAAGCAGCAGCCTCTACCTGCGTTGGTACTTCCCAGTAGAGAGGCGCCCATGCTGGTATATGCAGGTGCGTTCAACAAGTTTCTCCGTCCCCGTCTCGCGTGCTATACGCCTGCAGTGCGACGAAGACGGAAGAGCGGCATTCTAAAGTCGGTTCCGAGAAGTCTGATCGTCGATTTTTCGCGGAACACAATGCATAGCCTGCTTCGACCGGACTCGAATAATCTCCGTCAGCTTTTGAAGAATTCTCGTTGTTCGGAGGGCGGAATTTCGGATGGTAGAAACTGTCAAGAGTTTGCTACCACTGTTTTTGGTAAAGATAATGCAATGCGTATGTCAATGTTGCTGATAGGAAGTCGTTGGGCCTAACGACCCTCGCACGACCCATTTTGAGTTCAACGATATTTTTAGTGCGTTTATCAACTGTAGTTGTCACAGTGCGTTAAGAAAACGATTTTTATGGACATCTTTCGTAAGTGAATTATGTAACAGAAAAGAAGATGATGTTGCAATCCATATTTAGACAACCGTTTGCAATTACTATTTAATATTTCGTTATAGTTATGCTATTACCTGTTGCTTTCAATGTTGCATGTGTCAATTTGAATCCTATTACAAAATAATATTAAAACGAAAACCTACATACCTATAGCTAAAACAAATAAATCGGGAACACTGCAAACACGTGTATCAGTTCAAGCACTTGTGATGTTCAACTCCAACCATTCAATAGTTTTCCATTGAGTAGCCAAATCCAACATCCGGCAACAAATTCGCACAATTAGCATTAAACACGCATCGATTCGAGGATGGGACGCGAATATCCAACAACAGTTAGTGCGCACAAAATTAATTTTTCAGGATGGGACGCGAATATCCAACAACAGTTAGTGCGCACAAAATTAATTTTTCTCAAGTGTAGGAGACTTGCACAGTTTGATTTAAGCTTTTCAGGTTTCCCAGAGAACGACGTTCGTTGGAAACGTTAGGAACATATGGATTTCTGCGAAAGGTAAAGCACACGGTACACAGATTGGTTTATTCCGTAAAGTCGAAGCGTTTACGTGGGTTATATAAATGTCCACTGCTTGAAAAGGGTAAATTTGAGGTTAGGTGAATCAGAATGCCAAAACAAAATCTGTTGCTAGAGGACGTTAGCTACAGAGATTAAAAATAAACTTAATTTCTGGAGCCATTGAAAACAATAAAACCTGCCTAATCTGTAGTATGCATAGAATTGTAAATTTTTAAGCTTAAAATTAATTTTTGAAGTCTTGTTTAATTTATCCACGTGCTATTTTGACGTTACATATTAGTTAGTCACATGAACTAATAAAACAGTTAATTGTAGTTTTATAAAGTACAGTATAGACAGTGTGGTCCCATTTTTCATGGGCTCCTACGATCAACTTTTCTCTTTCAGAATTACCCGATAAATCGCCAGAGAAGTGTTATTAAACAAATTCCAAAGACAAAGAGCATCGAATAATCTCTATGGGTGCTAACCACAGAGCATGTAAAATTCTAAAATATGGCAAGTTCTAAAGGATCTAAAAAGTTCTAAAAACAGCCACCGCGATTTAGCAGAAATTGTTAAAGCAACTGCTTCCGCAAAAATCAGAACACGCAATTCTGGCGGTTAAATTCGAGCGAGCCCCATTTATTTACTTCCCGGGAGCGAGCACATGCAATTGGCATCTTTTCGGCAAACGTGACGCTCACCAATTCTCTGACGAAACCGTGATTTCACGCCGCAAGAATCGCCAGCATTTCGCGTGCAGACTTTTCCGAACGCCCACGTTTTCTTGCGCTTAAAAATAGGTTAAGATTAAGTTACTAGAATATTATTTTTAACCGGTGGACGTAAACAAAAGACCCGAAATTATCGCGGGCGGTTACAGACTTTTGTTTGAACATCTGTAGCCCGAAACAACTGAAAGCGTGCGCCCTCCAGCAATAAACAAACGAAACCCGAGCTTGAATTATTGATAAACGGTAGGCACCTCTCGTTTTATTCTCTAAAAACAATTGAGTTGTAGTAGGACCAACAAATAAACAAATTAAATCAGAATACACAATCGTATAGGTTATAAAAACACCTGGAGATCCAAACAACCTGAAAGCGTGCGCCCTCCAGCAATAAACAAACGAAACCAGAGCTTGAATTATTGCTAAACCGGTAGGCACCACTTGTTTTAATCTCGAAAAACAATCGAGTTGCAGTAGGACCAACAAATTAAACCTGAAAATACACGATCGTAGAGGTTATAAAAACATCTGGATAACGAAACAACTGAGAGCCGGCGCCCTCCAGCACTACACAAATGAAGCCTGAGCTTGAATTATTGCTAAAGGTCGGCACCTCGTTCTAAAACAATTGACGATAAGTTCAAAAAAGTCGACCCAACAAGTGAACAAATGAAAACTGAGAATACATAATCGTATAGGTTAGAATCTTTTGTTTGTTCAATAAACACAAAACAATAAATTGAAAATGTGTAAATCTACCGAATGCAAATGAAAGTTTTGCGCAAAAACAGTCTACATGCTGTTTAGTTTTGAGAAAACCGAGAAAAACGTACAAAAAAATTATAGAAACAAAGGCCGCAATTTCAAATTAATCCAATTTTCTGCCATAATAAAACAATTGAAACGTATACAAGGAGGTACACTTGGTTTCACTAAAATCGACTCACCTAAAAAATCAAGTATAGATCAGAGGCTGTAGGATGATCGTCATCCGACTTTCAAAATTAAACACTGAACATTTTTTTGAATGCAATGCTGTAAGAATGTCATATTTTGGTTAATGGGAAGAAACAAAAATAAAAGTTACAATTATTGTAATCAGAAGAATCTGTGGCGTAAGCAAAAAGGTAAAAAATTGTTGCCATTTGAAAAAAAAAGTTAATCGTCGTTGCTCAGAGGTATTTCGAACTAAACGCCATTTTTTATCAGGTTACTTATAGCGGGCTTTGAACAATTTAAATTGGCGTTTGGATTTTGAAAATTGGATAACACAACGATTCTACAACTCGAGCCGTTTTTCATGCATCAGATCAAAAAAGATTGACCGAAAAAAACTTTCTTCCGCGCACGTTATCAATACCTAAGTCAAGTTTCTGTAGTAAAATTAGATGTTTATCTGCTGTCAGTTTCAGTTTGTTTTTATTTTGTAAATGTCAAATTTCAATTCATTTCACTATTTTTCGCTAATTTTTAACAACAGTTTTTTCAAAAGTAACATTAGTATCCATGTTTGTGATTAAAGTACGTCAATTCTTCCTTTTTATTAATTGAAAGATTTTGCCAAATGTTTCTATTTTAGGTTAGAACTGTCGGTTGTAATCTTGCCTTTCTCATTTGATGAAAATGAGAGGTTGGTTCTCTCAGTTTATTGAAGCGTATTATGATAACAGTTATCGGGGGAGGACGTTTTTCGGCAAGGTCGCCAAATCTTACTCCTCTGAATTACTTTGTATTCTGTAATTTAAAAAAGATAATTTACCAGAATCGATTGCACACATTGGACGAATTAAAAGAAGTGATAGAAGGTGCTGTGCAAAGAATAACCGACGAACAGCTGTATGGAGTATTTGAAAATTTGAATAGAAGAGTATATTCGTGTATAGCCAATGATGGTGCACATTTCGAGCATCAACTGTGATATATTTAAAGCTAGTTGTTTATTATAAATGAATAGCTCGTGTTATTTGATTTGAAGTTAGCTACTATAATCCAGACCCAATCGGTGCAAGGCGGCACATTTTTACTAAAGGCTTATTTTTTGGGGGGCTACAAGTCAATCATTTTTGATCTCCCGGTACTTGTAAACACAAATTAATACTAAAAAGGTTTTCACAGGATGTAAATTGGTACGATAAAATATTTCAGATTGGCAATGCTTAACCAATTTAAGCAAAAAATGGATATATATATACGTGTCCAAAATTCTTTATTGTTCTTTGACCACTGCAAAAGTTATTACAAGATTTTGTAAAATATATCTTAAAAATGCCAAAAAGCTGGCAAAATAAACTAGGACTTTAGCTCTTTTTGGAATTTTGAAGGTATATTTTACAAAATTTTGCAGCGTTCAAACACCTGTCAAAAGCGACTTTAGTGATTTTATTAAGGTTAGGTACCCTGTAAACAATTAGTCGTTGCAGCCTGTTCCTTCCGAGTGATGTTGAAAAAAGATTGTGTTTATTTTATTGCATCAAAATGGTATGTTTTAATTGGTTTTCTCAAAACTGTAAACCGCACGTGGATTGTTATTGCACGAATTCAAATGGAACCTGCGACTAAATTATTAAAAGGTTAGAATGTTTTATCTGGATAAGCGAAACAAACAACTGAAAATGTTGGAAGTACCTTGCGATCATTTAAAAACGGGAAGGAGAGTAACAAGGAATTTCTGTTTTAGATTTGAACTTTGGTTAACAGCCATTTGTCAATTTATTAACTTAACCTCAAACAAGACAAACTTTATTAAACGTCAAAAATTACAGTACATGTCCAAAGAGAGTGCGTTGGAATTTCTGTCTTTGAACAATTACTCTAATTTTTGACGTTTAATAAAGCTTATGTATTGTTTGAGGTTAAGTTAATAAATTGACAAATGGCTGTTAACCAAAGTTCGAATCTAAAACTTTTTCCATGGCACTCTCTGTCCTGTTTTTAAATAATCTCACGGTATATCAAACCAGAAACAATGAAACTTGTATAAAACAGTTAATGGAACTAATTTCGCCTTTTTAAACATTCCACTATTCTCAATGATTTTTCCTCAATGTTGTTTTTGTACAAGGTCTAAGTTAACAAAGCGTAAAACGGTTCTCAGTAAATACGAAGCAATTATCTTGCAGGAAAGCTAATAAACTACCGGCTTTTATCAAATTTACTGAAAACGTGTACATTAAAGCCTCTCGAGATTGTAAGTCGAGCTTGAAAGTGGCGCCCATTGTTGCGGCCTATTTGTATAAAAGATTTGATAAGTCAGTTCTTTCGAGGAACTTGCTCGGATTACAATTAAAACAAAAGCGGCGGAAAATTTACGAAAACCTCCCCGAGCAAACTGAGGACGTAGCTCCGTGATAGCGTCGCGAATTTCGTTGTGGCAACACGAACGCGAGTGCCCACCTTTTCTTAAAAAATAGCACTTCCGGTTACGCCTTCGGTCTCGCTATTGTACTCGTTCCAATAATAACTTTCTAAAACCACCGAAATCGCTAGCGTTCCGTGCGATTGCCTCAACCGGAAACTTCTTCGCGAAAGTCGAAGACGAACCCCAGGAAGTGTCGAAATAGCCATTACAGCACTGTTTGCCGATAAACCCCATGAATGATACGCGCGGCCTCCACGGATTTATCTGCTGTTGATACTCGGAATCCGAGGATAATGAATAGTTATTTCTGCCCGGAGGTTTTCAAGAACCGCGCCAGGGTCATTTACTTCTAGAAAAGCAACAGTTAACACATGGCCGGCTGTTATTATTACACACTTGCTCTTGCTGGAATGCCGTGGCTGGAATCATTAAGCCTGACGGTTTTTAAACTTTCGACGCGATTCACGAAATTGCCCACCCAACAATTGAATTGAGGTTAAGTTAAAAAATTCGATTACTCCAAACAACGCTCCGTTAAAAACAATCGCATTACGTTTGAAGGAGCAACAATGTATACAAATTAAAAACGTGAATGACATAACAAACGCGCGGCGTTGCCACGTTACGAGTAAGAGTAGCGTTTTTAACATCGAGGAAGAATGAGGAAATGCCAAACGACCACCAAATTTCCAGAGGAATTTAAACGTCTAAAATCTAACTGCAATTGGTAAAAAAACAAAGGAAGTTTTTTCGTAGTTAAAAACTCACAAATTACCGCATTCTTCAGACTGGAAACAGAATTGCACGATTCGTCCGAATTTCTTAGAGCTCGTTAATAAAAAGAACCGGACGCGCTCGCCGCTATTATTATGTAACTCGATTGTAGAGCGCTAATTAAGTTTGTTGTTTCAAACTTCATTCATGATCACAAACGCTACTAAAAATATCGGGCCAGTTACTAGCGTCAACAAACACACGATTCTATTACCAATACAAGCTCCAATAGGGTCCAGATTTGTACAAGAAGAAACAAGCTTACCTAGTAACTTTGTAAATGCGGATGCAGTTAATAACGTATCATCCTGGGTTCAGTCTTGAGGTATCACTTAATCCAAGCGGGCGTCGCTCGAACACGCATTTGTTTGGAACTAACAGTAACAGAACACACTCGTCCGTTTGCCTATGCACATTTTCCGGACGTTTCGCAAGTATCACTCGGCACAAACTAGGCGAGATTGAGGTTAGATCTGCTCATATTGATCGTAGAACGTCTGCACTGTTCCACAGTCGCAAAGCGAATGACGACTCGAGATCGGGCCGCGAGCGAGACGGAGCGACGCTCGACGGGCGCACGAGAGCGACGGGGGCTTCTGGGAACTGCCGAACGTGTTTTCACTTCACGCTAAAGTAGGCTGTGGTGGGGACGTAGCGTATTTCAGGGAATCTCCAGTTCGAGGAAGATACGTATATATAGCCACGGGCTAGACCCTCAACCTCTCGCGCCAGCGGTCCCCAAACTTGCGGCGGATGTTACTGAACTCGGAAATCGATGCACTTCGGCGCAGCTGTTAGCCTCACGCTGTTTTTTAGCAACGTACAGAATGGCCCATTTTCCGTGGGATTAAATTAGAGTTGCCACCTGCCTTTTTTCGAATGAAATGTTCTTTTGACAAGCTAAAACTTATATTTTAGATTTTTTCATAGCCTCATTCAGAGCTGGGCAGTATTTTTATTTAAATACTTTGTAGTATTTAAATAATAGGCATTTAAATACTCTTTAATGGACTGTATTTGTATTTGTAGGTGCAAAAAAGTATTAAGTATTTAAATATTTTTAGGTTATTTAAAATTTTTAGAGTATTTAAATACTTTGAGAGTATTTAAATATTCTCAAAGTATTTGGATACTCTCAAATGATGACCTATTGGATGGACATTTGGATGCACATTTAAGATTACGCAAAAAGTATTTACTAGTTGGAAATACACATATTTTTGAGGAAATAAAGGTAATTAAATACGTTGAGGGTTTGTAAATACTTTGAGTGTTGTTCTTAGTTTTCGTTTTAAAATATTTAAATATTTAAATACTTTTGAAGTATTTAAGTACTTTTATAAAATATTTAACTGTGTTAAATATTATGCTATTTTTATTTAACTACTTTTGGGTCATAATAGTACATTATGTTATTAGGAGCAAAAGTTATATTTTATGTGGCGTGGCTGGACGGTTTATCTGCCGAGCTTGCGAGGCAGATAAGTAATTTGGATACCGCATTTTCTCTCAGAAAGTCAAAAACAGGATCGAGTAGACTGATGTAAATTTATGTTGCAAAAATTTGACGGAGGAGCTTCCAAGCAAGTGGCATACATTGTAACAGGTGACTATAATTGTTCTGTATGCTATACGTTGGGAAGAACTAAAAACTTACGGTAGTTGATAAGGTACGTAGGTACACTTTGGCTATTTTTTAATTCTTGTGTGGTAAGAAGAGCGACGAATTATGTTGCTGTACGAGAGATAGAAAAACGCTGTGTCTAGGTGTATGCCAGAGTGTACGCAATTTTTAGTATTGGGTACACTCCAAAGCGTGATCGTCATTGATTTGAGGTCAACGCATATTTTGTTTTATTGTCAGTATAGAGTATTACAACAATAACAACGACTGCAAATAACCTAACAAGCTCAACAGATTTAATATGCTTTCTAATTCACTGACACCAGCCGGGCGAATTCACATTCGCAATTTTTCAATACAGCGCTTCTACGGCTCTAAACTATGTTTTCTGATGTGAATGAGTGAATAATTTGAGGCGCGATCCTAGATTTTTTCGGTTTAGAGTCACCCAATACTAAAAATTGCGTGCATTTTGAAGCGTACCTAGAGACAGTGATGGAAAAAAGTTCAAATCCGATTTAAAAAAAAAACTATTAAAAATAAATGAAAATCCTGGTACAGATTAACTGTAATTGAGATGTATATGCTGTTTTGTAGTAATATTCTTCATGTTTATAAAACTTTTATTAAAAGGATAAAATCAAATAAAACAACTGCACTTTAGTTATTATTATACCGTATTATGACTGAGTTCAAAAAGATTTTTTTATAATTTTGAAACCAAAGTAAAAGTTGAGATCGCTCTTTGTTGTATGTAGGAAGACAGAATAGTATGGAAACCAAGTTTAATACATTTTATCAAACATGTATATAGCATACAGGGTGTTTGTAGATCGCTAGACAGCTCGTAACTTCGTTAGTCATAAAGATATCGAAAAATTTTTTTTTTGTTTTAAATGTTAGTATACAATCTACAAATTGACGTAAACCAATTAAGGCCATGGCCTCCTATTTTTGCGCAATCAGCGCTAAAGGTGCTTCCTTAGATTTAAATTTAGGAAGTTATTATTTTTTTAAATGAAAAAAGTGTTTAGCCAAAGTAGGCCATTAATTATGCAAAATCCCCACCCAAAAAACATGTTTTTGTTCATTGGTCTGTCTATCTGTGTGTGTGTGTGTGCGTGCGAATAGAATATCTCAAAAACGAAAAGAGGTATGACGTGGAAATATATGTTTTCTGTACTATGTAGATGCGACAGCAAGCTTTCGAAGGAAATCGCATAACCGGAAGTATGGTGTTTACTCTTGTGATTTTTCAGTTTTTTGTTTTTCTCAAAAACGGTTCTAACGATTTTTTCAAACTTTGCATTTTTATTACATTTTTAATGTGTATTAATGTGAGATAGGTGATCTTCCAGTTGAATACCTCTAAATGGGTTTCTACAGGGCATTATAGACAACTAATAAAATTGAAAACCTGAAACTTTGGCCATGGATTGTATGTATAACAGCGACTACAGCTGCAATATTATGACTGTGATATCACTTTCGGTTATATCGGATTTTTTTAAATTTTCTTTATATGTATAATGTAGTAGGGAAGCTAAAAACAAATTTTTGACTAATTATAAGATCATTGTAAAAGGAAGTTGTGTGCGTGTATCACACCATTTTTTAAATTTAAGATAAATTGCGTTAGTTTGAAGATAAAATTGGAAAAGTTTCAAAAATAAACAATCCAAACTTGAAAATTAATATGAACCAGCTTTTCAGTAACGTAGTGAATAGTATATCTAAAAACTACCAAGAGTGTGAAAATGGAAATGAAAATGAATTTATAAACTCAAGTACATACCTACAACGAACTTTATTTTCACTCAAAAAAACTCTTTAAAATTAATGTATATTAGTGTTTTTCTTGGTTTCATATTTATTCAGCATACCTGAACGAACTTTTGCTGAGGTGGGCACCAAATTGAGAGAAAAATAAATCAATGCTCTACAGAACGAATTCATTTAGAGTAGCTTTTTTCGTTACTTTCAAAAACACCAAAAATTCTGTGAGTTTTAGCAAAGAATTGCTAGACTGTTCGAGACAGCTAGGTTCAATAACAATTTAAGTGAAGTGATAATGCTTAAAAGGTGGACGTTGTTTTGTATCTTATTATCGATCTAGTATGTATAAAATATAGAAACCGAAACGGAACGGTTTGTCAAAGTTTATATATTTTTTACATTTGTATTTGTGAAAATAATACCTTTTAAACACATATGTTGAAAAAAATTTTTTTTGAGGAAACAAATTTCTCAATGATATCTACTATAATTGCAAATAAAAATCCTGGAAAGTGTCAGATCACTAATAAATGTAGGAAATGTTCTTTTTACTTCCTTTTACTACTATAATGGAAGTATTGGATTCACCCCAAAAATTCGAAATTGAGTTTTCAACAGATCTTCACGTTTTAGAGTCCCCTGATCCCAAAAAACATATTTTTTTTCATTGGTCTGTCTGTCTGTCTGTGTGTCTGTGTGTCTGTGAACAGAATATCTCAAAAACGAAAAGAGGTATGGCATTGAAACTTCATATATAAGTTTTGTATACTATGTAGATGAGACAGCAAGCTTTTGAAGAAAATCGCATAACGGGAAGTAGGTGTTTACTCTTGTGATTTTTCAGTTTTTTTGGATTTTTTCAAAAACGGCTCTAACGATTTTTTTTAAATTTTACATTTTTCTTACATTTTTAATGTGTATTGATGTGAGATAGGTGATTTTGCAGTTGAATACTTCTAAAGTGGGTTTTTTTTGTTTTTTTTTTCAATTTTTTTTATTAACTCCTATTTTAAATAAAACACCCGGTATATTATTACATTTTTGAATTCACCTTAAAATTCTAGAGAAAATTTGTCTCTTCAACTAACACTCGATTTTGTACCGTTTTTGTAGAATTTGTAATTTTTGAAAATTTTTAACAAATGGTTAAAAATTAAAAATGAAATTTTTGACTAATTATAAGATCACTGTAAAAGGAAGTTGTGTGAGTGTATCACACCAAATTTTTTATTTCCCGAAAAGGTGGCCACCCTAAATTAGATGGGAATTTCCAATACACTTATCTCATTCAGTTTGTAATTAAATATTAATAAAACTTGTTTCGTTCTGGTAATTTATTTTATAGTCACTTTTTAATTTTTGCTTTTGCACTTTTAAATAATGACAAATATTAGACACCGAAAAATAATAACAATTCAAGAATATGCTGTTGCAAAAAATGTATTGAGGTAGAGTTAGTTTTAGTAATACATGTATAATATGTTCATTTATGATTTGTTACAAACGTCCAAGTGACATTGACATTTATATAACTGGTGAAAATTACTTCGATTATAGAAAACCCATTCGTGACATCTTGCTGGACTCGATCAGTTAGGTTATTGTCATCAACTCTAATTCGATTGTTAAACGAAGAATGATAAACTTTCAAATTTTGAAAGTGAACTCAGATTGCTAGTTTGAAAAATCAATAAGCTGTGACATACAGTTTTTGATATAAGTTTTAAACTTTTAAGATACAAATTGAATATCTTTTCGCATATTCGAGTATCACATTTTTTTAATATGACCCATTCTTTGGCACGGCCGTAATTTTGAATGTTTTCAATTGCAACATAGGTCATGCGATATAATATCACTGACTTTATTTGCTTTACAGATATATAAAAAATACTGCTAGTGAAAATAATTTAAAAAAATAACGGGAAATGTTTAGACAAAGGGAATTACCAAAAGGAACCCACCAAACTTGGTAACGTATACGAATCGATACAAATTAAAATTTATAGGTGTTTTTTGACATTCTGTCAAATGCATAGATTCCTAGATGTTTGAAAAATACGTCAACCCATCGTTAATGCAACAAATACATATTTCCGTTATTTAAAAAATATATATTTATTTACACGGTTGTAAAGAACATGAAATCAGCATTCCAATGATGTATGGCATGACGTATTGATAATTTAAAAAAAAATCACGATGGGGCCGTGCCAAAAAATGCGCCATGTTAAAAAAACTCATGTTCGAATCTGCGAACAGATATCCAATTTTGAATCCTGACAGTTTCAAACTTATATCTCAAACCGTACTGGCAACAGCGCTTTTATACAGCGACCCTGTAAAATAATTTTTCGACTTAACTCGAACAGAAGATTTCCATGTAATCTCGTCGAAAATAAGTCACCCTATACAGAGAAAAGATCATTTGGAAATCTGCCGTAGTAATGACTAACGTGGACAGTTGGGTGACCCTATCGGCTATTTGTTTTAAAGTCAATCGCTCAACTCCAGGAAATATTTGCTGCAATCAAGGAATGAAATATCCCATTAGCTATTATTTAATTGTACCAGGAATAATTTGAATAATTTATGATTCTCAATGCCGACCACTTAATTTTAAAAAGTCGGAATTACTAAGTAATTGTAGGTTGTAAAGCTATCAATAGATACATCGTTATATGTATTTATTACAAATAACATTGCGATACTTAATTAGAGTCATTGCACTATAATAGCAATCACGACTGCATCTTTAGTTACAAAATATAAAATAAACCAGCTGAAAACGAGAAGTAAGAAAACTAACAGTTCGCAAACGTTATTCTAAATTGGTAAATTGTGTGTTATCTTTCCAAGAAAATATAAAATTCATAATTTGTTATTCTAAGCAACAAAAGAAAATTCCTTACACGTTTTGCGGAAAATCCAGAAGAGGATTTCTGTGTGGAATACTGATTTTTAATTCTTCTGCTATGAAATCAAAATAGTAACCGCAAAAAAATGTAACAGATCATAAGAGCTACCTACGTCGCAAACGCAGCACCACAGGGTGATTTGATTTTTTATGGCAACTGTTAATAATTGCTTGCTGTAAAATTTCTATATTCCTTGCTAGAGGAAACAAGACTTTCCCGATGCCCTCAAAGGTACATCAATGTAATCTAGATCTGGAAATCGTGCAGGCCATAAAATTGGACCTCTCCGGCCTGATGATAACAGAAGAACACAGTAGTAATAATTGTTTATTTTGTTTGTTTGTTTGTTTGTTATAGACAAGGTCTAAGCATGCGAAATATCAGGTACCTTAGATACCTTCTGATGTGGTTATATGGTCCTACTAGAATTTTGTCGAGATTTAAAAGAGTTCCAACTCCAGCAAGGGATCTTTTACACTCTACACATCTTAATAACATACCTACGATTTTATATCTCTTCCGAAAGATAGCACTCTGTAGAGGTTTACTTTGCATTTTTTTATTTTTAAGAACCTTACCGGGACCAGGGATCGAAATCGCGACATTTAGATCAGTAGTCAGGATGCTTACCCTCTGAACTATTGAACCCGGCAGCAATAATAATAATAATAATGCAAAGGATAACAAATAATCGCATGAACACAATTACGTGCACGTGAGCTACAGCCTGAATGGCTTGACCTGATCGATTTTGATCAAATTTCTATTTGTAAGTTTGACAATTACAAAATTGTGCAAATGTAAGTGCGCCAATTTTTTTTACTAATGAATGTTTTCGGAACTTTTGCCCATTTATGGTTTGCCTCTCTCTTTCGCTATCTTTCCTCTAGCTTCTTATTAGTGTAGCCTTGGCCTTCATTTTCCTCGTTTTCCCATGGTTTTGCTTCTACGAGGGAAGGGAAGAGGGAAGGGGAGCAATTTTGATATTTTCTATTTTGTGTTTCTTGGAAATATAGTCCCGATTCGTAGGCAATGATTATAGCTATTTACGAAATAAGACCGGTACCTAAGCATTTATGGCCGAACTAGTACATCACGATCGAGTCCCCCCTAGGGCGAGACACGTGAGTAGCGATACCATAAACGCGAATACCGGCCGTGTCTCGTATAAACATTTTTTATATGCTGAACAAGAACCATTTTGATTTTATTAAAGAATTATCCCAAACTATTTGCTATAAAAATGCTGTGATTCCTGTTGTACGTTTCGAAGTACTGAAGTGTATTGTTGGTGACGCTGTCTACATCAAATTCGAGGTTAGGTTTTGCGTCAGTTCGTAACTTAACCTGCCTTGATTTTGACATCGACTGACAGTGCCAGCAAAAATATACTTAATATACTTCAGTACTGCCAAACGTATAACACAAATCACAGGCGTTGCTAAGTGCTACCGGCCTAGCCCATAAAAATGTGCCTTCTGGACTCGTTACTAAGCTGATGGATAGTTGTTACTATACCAGTATACAAAAATAGATATTTATGCATTAAGGGAGATGTTTTTCCCTAAGGTTGACATGGTTATAGACCGAGAGCTTCTGGCCCGAGATGTGTAAGTCAATAGAAGGTAAAAACATGCATATAATCCATTCAGGAAACTCCCGTGACCTAAGAGTCACTATCAGTTGGTTAATATGAAAATCGCTAGTTGGCAATTTTTGCAATTTATGTTGGCGCAATTTTCAATTTAAATTTCATGTTTTTGTTTTTTACTTTCACTTTGAGATTTGAATCTTATAATTTGTCTTGATTGCATATATAATACAAGATTACTTACTAAAGTTATTAATAAATTATGTATTTACTTTGTTTCACTTAGGGCTGGTTCTACAAACCAAAGATAAAATTATCCGGGGAATAAATACCCTAGAAACGATTGCTGTAACAAAGGAAACTATGACAATTATACCTTGGATAGCTTATTCTAGGTATAGGCATTGTAAAACCGGCCTAAAACTACGATTCGTATTTAAGTTTAGCAAAATAACAAATATATTATCATAACCTTACAAGTTTCACGCTACTGACCGTTAGTACAATCAGCTGAAATAGTAGGTACTTAGTAATTATTAATAAGTAAAGTCAAAATTTTGTATTTGGCACTGTAAATGTCACGGGAGTTTCCTAAATGGATTATATCTCCAGTGGTGCATAGACTATTTTATTTATTAGAGTATTAGTAAAAATATTATGACATTTCAAAATGTCATAGCGACATTTAAAATAAGAATCTGTAAGTAACATAAAGGATTGCCTGGATGTCTGGTTGCTATGATGTTGTTTGTAGTTGCATGGTTACCATAAGATTGAGGAAGGAATAATTTTAAAAATCCCTAGGGAGTTATGAGTAGCTTTTCATATTTTTATTTATGACGAAAATGAATAATATCATGTTGCTAGTAAATAATAGTAAATTATGCAATGAGGGAGAGAAATGCGTTATTTTGCTGAGGTACAATTTCTGACTCGAGGGCTTCGCTCTAGAGTCAGAAATTGCACTGAAGCAAAATAGCATTCTCTCCGAGTTGCATATACTATTTTTTTCACGTTGCAGGAAGATTTAAAACGAAAAACCTGTATTTTTTAAACGTCATGAGTGACATTTTAGTTACAATTATTTTAAAATTAGTAGCCTATGGTAAATTTTAAAGTTGGTGGTACTGTAAGTCATTATTACAAGAGCGTCAGTTTGTGTCAAAACTGACACAAAACCTAACCTGCTAACCTCGAATTTGACATAATTGTTGTGTCAGTCATAATGAAAACTGCCTAGGGAATTTTTTGTCTTATTTAGTCTCTAGGGAGTAAATGTTTTATTTTTGTCACAATTTTGATGCTATAGAAACCGACTTCTACTCCCGGTCGTGGAAAAAATTCTTTACTGGAGAGGTTGCCATTTTATTGAAATAGTTAAATGGTTGAAAACAGTTTATAAGGATGCTTCCCTAACAATGAACCGTCCGTCGATGGGCGAATGAGTTTAATTAATAGTGGCAAAAAGTAGAAGACCTGAGATTTTGGTCAAAGCGAAGAAGTTAGTGATAGACTATAAGCGAATTACTGTTACAACGGCAGCCAATACTGTAAATATTAACGAGAAATCGGTTAGATCAATACCGCATGACATTATGCATATAATTATGTTCGATGTTATAGAGAACTTGTTTTTAAAAATTAAGTTTTTATTAAACTCTGAAATTAAACAAGTTACAAAACTACGAACTAGTTACATGAGTTGACTAAACCGAAGTTCAATATCGACTAAACGCTAACACGACGAATCTGCTCCATGAAACCATCTAAGGACAAAGAGCAAAGTGTTTAAAAAGTTTATGAATGGGGCATTCTAATTATGAATGAGGTCTAAAAGTGCGCCCCGGATAACATAGATCTTAAGTAACACATGGCATGAATAATGAATAGTTTCCCTTAATACATAAACGTGTCCTTTGACATAATACCTCCCCCCTTAGCTAAGAACGTCCTCGTTCTCGTGATCTCTTGGATTTGGAAGTGATGTCATCTGGATGGCATCTTCTTTTACCTGATATTTAAATATTACCGTCTTACCGAACAAAATGTAAAGATGGATGTAAATTAAATTGTGCTTTTAACGTTTCGGCCTCTTGTTTTAGTTTATCTAAATTATCTAAATGATCTAACTTTAATTTTATGCTTTTGGTAGCTATGTAATTGAGTTTTATAAGAGGAACATGGAAGGTAAAATTTTCACTATCGGTATTTTCGAAAACCTGATCTTCTATTATTAACTTACAGGATTTTTCAGCGGACAAAATGGCATTGTTCGTGATAACAAAGTAATTAATTTTACCATTACATTCTTCCATTAAATTTACATTGCTTTTTGAGGAGATTAACAATTTCTTATTAGTAATCTGCGTATACAGTTTATAGTCATTATTTGCGGTTGCGTAAACACATTCACTGGGTTTTTTAAGAACACATCTGTCTATTTTTCCAGGTTCAACGCACACTACACTTTCGTCTATCATCTTGCACTTTTCATTAGTCCACAGTTCACCTTTAACGCTCAGGAGATGATATTTGAACGGTGGTATCAGCACTCTATCTTGCGAATCGGGAATAGGGTATAATTTGGTATATCGGAAGATTAAGGAATTAAGAATGGGTATCTTTAATACACAAGTGATCATCTTACCAGCAGAAATGACTTGAAATTGTGAGAACTTCAGAATTTTGAAAACGTGTATCGTGTCTAATTCTAGCAGTTCCTCCCTTTTATAGATAACTTTTAAATGGTCTATCATTTGCGACAATTCTACATCAGTTATAACCTCTAAATTTGTAATTTCTGAGAAAGCTAAAGAAATGGTTCTCTCGATAGTATTAACTATTCTTAATAATCTTTCAGCCAAGTAATTATTGTATTGAATTATTAAGTAAGTTTCAAAATTGTGATTATATTTATTGATAACTTTTTCAAGTGAATAAATATCTTTTTTAATAACTTTTAGGTCTTTAGAATACCTATCTGTGATGTGATTTGCGAATGAGGTATAGGCGTTCATTTGTTTAATAACGACTTATTGTTCCTTGAAAAGTGATTGTAGGTTCTTATGTATCTCTGTTAAATCGTTTTCATCCGGATTACCTGTTATAAATTTTAAACCTGTTCCTAGGAAATTAAATAATCCACGTTTTTCTCTATGATTGAATTTTGACAGCCTAATCTGAATTTCGTGGCAATAATTCTTTAATGCAGACAAGTGAGGGTAAGTAATATTGTTTGGTGTTTTAATCTCTATCAAATTTAGATTGTTTAATAATTGTTGATAACTTAAGTCTAATTCTGTCATGTTAAAATAAAAATAAAATTTGTGATAATGGCTTATAGTCTTTACATTCCCTAAGTCTTCTTCAAAGTACCCACTCGTTTCAATTTTGTCTATCTGAAGGCCCAGGATCTGGCTGGACAGGAGAATCTTGTAAAGAAAATTTCCTTCTTACTCGTTTAATTTTCCGTTTATTAATATTAGTTTTTCTATTTGATCTTTCCCGTGTTCCCTCGACTTTGTTCTCTTGAACAGAGGTCACATTGACTTTATCGAAAAGCGGATCAGTTTTTCTAATACGTTGGCGAGTAAAATAAGCTACCGGTTCGTTCATAACTACGTCGGTTTCTTTATTTTGGTTCCTTTTTTCTAAAATTCTACTACCTTTGTTAAGTTGTTTTTGGTATATTGTCTCGTAAAAGGGCAAAATTTCGCTTTTTCTTTTGTCATTATATGCTTCAAATATAGTTATGTCTAAGTCGACCTCGTGGGCATTTAAGTTTTCGTATGGACCGTACAATAAAGTAAAAGGGGTAAAACCTGTCATGGAATGGACGGACTGGTTATAGATCAAGATTGCGGAAGTCATAAGATTCGGGTGTGTTTCGTTTTTATCCTTACTCTTTAATACTCGAATTTTTTCTAGAAGGGTTGAATGAACTCTTTCTATAGGTGAATTCGAACAGCTGTTATAATTAGTGGTAAAATGTAAGTCTATTTTGAATAATTTGCAATATTCCTGAAAAACATTATTTTTAAATTCTTTTCCTTCGTCGCAGACCAATTTTCTTGGAAAACCATATGATGTGCAAAGTAGTGTCTTAATTTGTTTAATATAGTTATTCCCATTACGTCGTTTATATAATAAGCTTGCGTATATTTGGAGAAGAGGTCGATTATAGTCAAGAACTTACTACCCTCGAAATTAAAGGTATCTATGTGAACCACATCGAATGGTCTTTTTGCTACTAAGGGTCCTGAAAACGGGATTCTATATGGGTTTCTTTCGTACTTATTACTAAGGCACGTCTCGCATTCGTTTATTAATTTATTTATCCTAGTTTTCATATCGGGCCAGTAGTACCTACATTTAAGATGTTCGTACGTTTCCGTTACGCCGTTGTGATTTTCTGAATGGTATTCGTTAATTACTTTTGCCTGCTCTTCGGGGTTTTCTACGTCTAATGCTAAAATGTTACTCTTTGTAATATTAATTTTGTTATCAAATAAGTGTCGACAAATTTCTAAAAATTTTGGTTCAAGTTCTTTATCCTTAAAGTAGATGCAATATAAATTGCTTGGATTTATGAACTGCTTAATAAATTTTGAAAAATCTTCTAATTCGTTTCCTCTTCTGATGGTCACTAATAGGTGTTGTTTGGAAAAGGGTTTTTTAATAATTGTGTTCAATTTGTCACCTAATTTAGCTATTATGCGATTATTGAATTGGTTTATTGGTTTTTCGGTAATTTGCATCGTGAATACTGGGTTCTCTACTGACGTATGTTGAGTATTTATGGTATCGCTTTCTTGTTCGTCAATCCTAACGTCATTATTAGTAAGTACATCGTCTGCGTCATTATTGGGCAATTCTACCTCTTCACCTATGTTCGGGAGAATTGACAATAAATCTAAGTCTAACTCGGGGTTTACTACTTCCTTGATGTTTATTTCTATTCTTGAAAGGGCATCGGCTACTAAATTTTCCTTTCCTTTCCTATACTCCACTTTTTAATCAAATTCCTCTAATCTCAAGCGCCATTTAATTAATCTAGAATTTGGTGTTTTGAGAGAAAATAACCACACTAAGGGTTTATGGTCTGTTTCTATTATAAATTGTTTTCCATAAAGGTACGGTCTAAAATGCTTAGTGTTTTCTACTATTGCTAACAATTCGCGCTCTATGGTGGAATAGTTTTTCTCTGCACTGTTTAATGTTCTCGAATAAAACGCTATAGGTTTGTTATTTTGGGATAAAACACCTCCTAAAGCTACGTTAGAAGCGTCCGTCGTTAGGCAGAAAGTCTTGTCGAAGTCAGGGTAACTTAATATGGGAGCATTAACTAACAATTCTTTACAGTGATGAAATGCTTGCAAGTAATTTGGGTCGTCAACATTAATTTTGGCACCTTTTTTCAAACATTTTGTAAATGGTTGTACAATCCTAGCAAAATTGCAGATAAAACGCCTATAATAACCTACCAAACCTAAAAAGGCTCTAATCTCTTTGACGGTCTTCGGTAGAGGGTAAATTTTTATAGCTTTTATTTTATCAGGGTTAGGTTTGATTCCATTGGGAGTAACGACATGTCCCAAAAATCCAACCTCTTTGCGCAAAAACTCTGATTTGTCTAACTGAACTTTTAAGTTATAATGTCTTAATTTTTCAAAGATTTTCTTGACGTGCAACATATGTTCCTGAAGGGATTTTGAAAAGATGACTACGTCATCCATGTAAACGAAGCAAAATTTATGTAAATACTCTCTCAATACATTATCCATAACCCGTTGAAACGTACTAGGAGCGTTTTTAAGACCAAAGGGCATACGAACGTATTCCCAATGACCATTATCTACTGTAAAAGCCGTTTTCTCAATGGATTGAGGATCCATTTCAATCTGATGAAACCCTTGCGCGAGATCTAAGGTAGAAAAGTAAGTACATTTTCCTAAATTATCGAGAATGTCTTCAATTCTTGGTATCGGGTACTTGTCCTCTATAGTTTTTTCATTTATTTTCCTAAAGTCAATGACTAAACGCCATTTTTTCTTTCCACTAGCGTCAGCCTTTTTCTTTACTATCCATACAGGTGAGCTATATGGAGATATACTAGGTCTAATTATTTTATTATCTAAGAGTTTTTTTATTTGGTTTTGAATTTCCGTTTTTAATTGGTAGGGGTACCTAAAAGATTTACAAAAAACTACTTCGTCGTCTGATGTCCTAATTTTATGCTTTACTGCATTGGTAAAGGTTAAGTTGCAATTCTCGTTATAAAATACGTCCCTATATTTTCTGCAAAGAGCTAAAATTTCGGTTTTTTCTTCCATGTTAAGATGAGATGTTCTTATAAGTTCGGATAAAGTTAAATCATTAGTTTCAGGATAGTTTCCCTGTAATCTTTCAGTAGTTTCCAAACTTGTAAGGGGCTCTACTTCTATCTGTTGATGAAAATTTATTTCCGTATTAAAATCGTAATCTAAAGGTATGTGACACAATCCATCTTTTGAAGTAGCTATTGATTCGGGGATATGAACATTTCCTATTTTTAATTCTGGAATAAGAACGTGTCCCTGTTCTATGTTAACTGGAATTTTAATACTTTTACTGACATATTGCTTAAACGGTTTATAATTAAGCGGGTTTAAGTCAAAATAAAAAGGAATTACAACAGTTCCTATCTCTAAATTTTGAGAATTGTAGTCTATTTTCGCACCAAGCTTTTTGAAATCCTCGCTTCCTATTAGGGCGTCGAATCTCTCGTGCCATTTTATGATATGAAATTTTATATTATTGTTAATGCCAAATTCCTTAAAAATGGGATATGAAACATTATTTTCGTCTGTAATAGTTTGTCCTAAGCTTTTGACACTAAAGGGTTTTTTGAAGAAAAACTCTTGAAAGTACGTATATGCGGGTCCCGGATTTAGTATCGAGTTGGATGCACCACTATCTATTAATATTTTTAAATCTAATTCTGGAATTATAATGAAGGGTAATTTGGGTTTACTGCTAAGAGAGTTTACGTCGAGATTTGTTTTTCCGAGGCTTCTATCTGAAAATTTTCGGATTCTTGGTAATATTCTGATTCTGAGAAATCTTGAAAACTGTCTAAATGTTCGTACCCTTCGGTATTTTCGGGATTAATATAATCATTAGTTAATTCGTCAGGGGTCTCAAGGTTATATAGTTCTTCTGAAACGAAGTTACGCGGTCCCGTGGCTTGGAAGTGATTTCTAAAATTATTCGTCGTACCTACAGGGGGTTTGACTGTGTTATTTGTTGATATGGACATCGGGGTTGGTTTATAATTGTTCGTATTGTGTGAAGCCGGTTTAGTTTTAAAAACCTGAGAATTTGTTGGAAAATTCCTACGTATAGGTCTACTTTGAATGTTAATTGGTCCCCTCGGGAATTGATTTTTATTTGGATAATTACTGACGGCAAAATTTGGTTGTTGATTATATGAGAAAGTAGGCGACTGATTAAATGGAAATTTCGGTTTTTGATTCTTATTAAAATCTAACTGCTTCTGATTATTTCTAGCTGGGGTTTTACTTCTAACGAAATTCATAAAACTAACCTGTTGTTTATAGTTGTCGTAATCTCTAAGTTTGAGTAAGCAGTCTTCTAGAGAAGTTACAGTTTTATATGAAATAAAAGAACGGTATGGTTCTAATAAACCGACCTTAAATGTATCTAAAGCCTTTTGATTGAACATATCTACTTTATAGTCCCTCAGAGCTTCTTTGTCTTCGCGAATACTTATATGCTCTAATAGTTGTTGCAGTTTATATTTTATGTTCTCGTAGTATTGTTCGTAATTTTCATTTAATAATTGATGGCAGGTAATTAGGTCGTTTTCTAACAAACCTTCATTCCTAGGATCTCCGAAACGATTTAAAAGAGAGATTTTTAGTGAGCTCCATGTTTTACAATTGGAAATTACTAAAGTGTCCCTAGCTACACCAGTTACCTTCGCACAACACATCTCAAATAAAAGCCTATTAAAACTACACATTTCCTGGCCTTTTTCTTTGTTTCCATAAATGTCAAAGAATTTTTCGCTTTGCTGTATGAAATACGATAAATTCATACTACCGCCCTCATACTGAGGAATCATTTCCTTAGCTAAATTAATTTCAGTAAAATTAACAGCCATTTTTGCTTGACTTGGATTTTCTAAGCCAATTTCAATTGAAGAATTTAAACCGCTTGAATTAGCACGGCTCAAAGGTGATCTTGATCGATCTCTAACGTTATTCATAAAAATATTTAAACAATCACTTGTATATCACTAGGTTAAAAGGATGGGGCCTGGACACAACGCCCACTGGTCACAAACCCCAACTCAGAATTTGGTCATAACGCCCAACTTCGATTCTGGTCACAACGCCCAACTTGGTCACAACGCCCAATTTTGATTTTGGTCACAACGCCCAACTTGGTCATAACGCCCAAAAGCGATATTGGTCACAACGCCCAACTTGGTCACAACGCCCACCGACGCCTGTTATAGGAGAGAGCTATCGACGCCACTTAAACCACCGTTTTGGTCATAACGCCCAATTTCGATTTTGGTCACAACGCCCAATTTGGTCACAACGCCCAATTTCGATTTTGGTCACAACGCCCAACTTGGTCACAACGCCCAATTTCGATTTTGGTCACAACGCCCAACTTGGTCACAACGCCCAATTTCGATTTTGGTCACAACGCCCAACTTGGTCACAACGCCCAACTTTGATTCTGGTCACAACGCCCACTTTGGATTCTGGTCACAACGCCCACTTTTGATTCTGGTCACAACGCCCAACTTGGTCATAACGCCCAAGTTTGATTTTGGTCAGAATGCCCAACTTTGATTTTGGACATATCGCCCAGGCGGCACAGAAAGTAAAATGAATACTAATAAATTAAACTTTTAAGGTGAGGTAATAGCTAAGAACATTTTTCAAGTTCCCGTAAGTAGTATTAATATTATTTATTTTTCATAATAATTGAGTGGCGTAATGCGTTGTCCAAAAAGTTTCTAAATTCGGATTATAACATATAAAGTTGTATTTTTTATATGGAACTCATAGTTAGCTGTGGCATTATGAGACATATGTCGTATGGGATCGATTTATTAATTTTCACTACTTTATAGCAACAATTCACAATTTCTAATATTTCGTCGTTTTCTAGTTGAAAACTTGTGCCATTTAGAATATACGTGATTAAACAAAGTTTTTGCGTTGTTACAATACCACCGTTTGATTGACAGAATTAATCACGTTTGATTGTTGCTTATAATATTATAGTGTCCTTCATATATCCATTTTATCAGAACATTTTATTGTCCATTAAAACCTCTGCAGTTTCTCAAATTAAAAATGCATTTGCAAAAATGTAAATATTCTACTTCTATACGAAGGAGGTTCGAAAATATGAAAATGATTGAAGAAAAAAGTACTCTTATTTTTCAAAATACACAAAAATGTTAATTGGAAGTATTTGTTATAACATATCTATTAATAGTTATTTAACAAACAAGTATGTTAATGAGAACGATTAATAATCGAGACATTTTAATGCGCGAGCGCTAGCGAGCGAGTTAATTGTATATATTATTAATCGCCGATTAACATACGAGTTAGTTACAATATTTTTCCGTTGATCGTACATTATTAATTTGAAGAGAATCTAATTTTATTCCATGAAAAGAATTTGACACTTAAAGTTTTGACATTAATGGTACCGGGGTGACCATAAATGGTTGTGATTTTTTTCTTAGGTTGGCACTGTTTATGTTGGTGACATTGTAAGTCTATGTTAAATATGAGGTTAGCAGGTTAGGTTTTGAGTCAGTTTGTGTCAAAACTGACGCAAAACCTAACCTGTTAACCTCGAATTTGACATACACTTACAGTTCCACCAACATAAACAAATTTTTAAAATCGTTTATTAATAAAAAATCATTCATTAATAAGGGTCATTAATATACGATTCTCTATAGCTCGTTTCACTCTGACTATACAGTACAGAGAACATACGACAATGTTATTTACAGGCAAACTTCGCTTGCTGCGTTGCTGCTTGTAGACCGCACTCAGGTATACTGTATGCTGCTCTTTTCAAATTGACGCAGAAGCGACAAAAAGGGTTTACTTCAACAAGGTATTAACAAATAAGCCGATTGCAATACAAAAGGCGGATTTATTATGATTGACGTCTTCGTGTTCAGTTTTAAGCAACTTGCTATCCCTGTACACTGCGTAGTCAGAGTGAAACGAATTACTTAAAAATTTGACACAAAAATGAAATTTGTTTGCACTGATTTCGAATCACGTGATATCCTGGTTGCTAAGTGAGGGAAAACTCAGATTTGACAATACTCGTTTATCGTATCCCTTGATAAGTTAACTTTGAAGTATTTCATTTGGTAATACACAGCGTGGTAAGAAAAAAATAGGAGAAACCAGAAAAAAAAATGTTTTCGGGGCAAGTAACTGTAACTTTATGTTTGACACTTTCTTTTAACCTCTTTAAATAACATTTTTGTCTATTTTGAAAAATAACGGTACTTTATTCTTGAACCATTTTCATATTTTTGAACCTCCCCTGTAAACGAATATATTTACATTTTGGCAAGTGCATTTATAGTTTGAGAAGATGTAGAAAATTGTATCAGGAATAAAACACTCTGATAAATGGATGATAAAAAAATCCATGTGTTACAAATTTATGAGGGACAGTATATGTTATATTATACAGATTGGTGGTGGATAGTGTGAACATAGGCAGTCCATTGAGCTAGAATACAGTTTATGGGCTTTGTATGCGTTAGAGAGAAGTAGACATATATGATTTAAAATCTAGTATCCTAGAATTCAGTGTTTTCTAAAAACAAAACTTTTTGATTCTGCGAATACTAGATGTTAATCGCATATAGGTCTGTTTATGCCTAACGCATACCAAGTCCGTAAACTGTATTCACACACATTTGATTACTTATGTTCACATTTTCCGCCACCAAAAAAAAATCCTCTTACTCATGATACCACCTACAACTATGAATTTCATCTACTGACTACCCACTGCATTCGTATCGAAAAGGTGCCAGAAGAACGTCAAATTACTTTTATCTATTTTTTTCGTTGACCGCTTGTTAATTTCAATTTTAATTAATTATTTTTCCTAAAAAAGGATGGATTAATAGGCGTCATTAATACACTGTTTTTGATTAATACACTCTTTTGCCTTAATTAACTGTTTTTTAAAAAAGGATGGATTAATAGATCTATTAATACACTGTTTTTGATTAATACACTCTTTTTCATTAATTAACTGTTTTTGTGATTTTGGCGTTTTGATGATATTTTCCATGGAGGTTAGTTGTATTAATCAAATTTTTCGCCACAAAAAAAGATGTTGCGGTCAACGAAAAATTTTTGTAATCAACTCGTTTGTTAATGGGCGATTAATAATCTCAACTATTAAAGGCACTCACTCGCTATCGCTCGTTCGTGCTTTAAACAGTTTCGATTATTAATCGCCTTCATTAACACACTTGTTGGTTAAATAACTATTATAAATAAGTGAGATATTGTCAAAAAACAAAAATAGACAAAAATATTATTTAAAGAGGTTAAAAGTAGGTGTCAAACATAAAGTCACAGTTACTTGCTCCGAAAACATTTTTTTCTGGTTTCTCCAATTTTTTTTCTTACCACGCTGTGTATTACCAAATGAAATACTTCAAAGTTAACTTATCAACGGATACGATAAACGAGTATTGTCAAACCTGAGTTTTCCCTCACTTAGCAACCAGGATATGACGTGATTCGGAATCAGTGCAAACAAATTTAATTTTTGTGTCAAATTTTTAAATAATTTATTAACAAACAGACCAAATAACAATTAGGTAAACATCAATTATAATTTTTTCCGTTGATCGTTTATTTATGGGTTTCATTAATGTATAGAGAATCGTCTATTAATGACACTTATTAATGAATGATTTTTTATTAATAAACGATTTTAAAAATCTGTTTATGTTGGTGGCACTGTAAGTCTATGTCAAATTCGAGGTTAGCAGGTTAGATTTTGCGTCAGTTTTGACACAAACTGACTCAAAACCTAACCTGCTAACCTCATATTTGACATAGACTTACAATGTCACCAACATAAACAGTGCCAACCTAGAAAAAAATCACAACCATTTATGGTCACCCGGTACCATTAATGTCAAAACTTTAAGTGTCAAATTCTTTTCATGGAATAAAATTAGATTTTCTTCAAATTAATAATGTACGATCAACAGAAAAATATTGTAACTAACTCGTATGTTAATCGGCGATTAATAATATATACAATTAACTCGCTCGCTGGCGCTCGCGTATTAAAATGTCTCGATTATTAATCGTTCTCATTAACATACTTGTTTGTTAAATAACTATTAATAGATATGTTATAACAAATACTTCCAATTAACATTTTTGTGTATTTTGAAAAATAAGAGTACTTTTTTCTTCAATCATTTTCATATTTTCGAACCTCCTTTGTATAGAAGTAGGATATTTACATTTTTGCAAATGCATTTTTAATTTGGGAAACTGCAGAGGTTTTAATGGACAATAAAATGTTCTGATGAATGGATATATGAAGGACACTATAATATTATAAGCAACAATCATACTTGATTAATTCTGTCAATCAAACGTTGTTATTAAAACAACGCAAAAACTTTGTTTAATCACTTATATTCTAAATGGCACAAGTTTTCAACTAGAAAACTACGAAATATTAAAAATTGTGAATTGTTGCTATAAAATAGTGAAAATTAATAATTCGATCCCATACGACATGTGTCACTGAAATGGGAGAAAATCCGTTTTCTCATAATGCCACAGCTAACTATGAGATCTATATAAAAAATACAACTTTATATATGTTATAATCCGAATTTAGAAACTTTTTGGACAACGCACTACGCCACTGAATTATGAAAAATAAATAATATTAATACTACTTACGGGAACTTGAAAATGTTCCTACCTATTACCTCATCTTAAAAGTTTAATTTATTATTATTCATTTTAGATACACATTTTTCTTACTTTCTGTGCCGCCTGGCCGATATGTCCAAAATCAAAGTTGGGCGTTGTGACCAAAATCAAACTTGGACGTTATGACCAAGTTGGGCGTTGTGACCAGAATCAAAAGTGGGCGTTGTGACCAGAATCAAAGTTGGGCGTTGTGACCAAGTTGGGCGTTGTGACCAAAATCGAAATTGGGCGTTGTGACCAAGTTGGGCGTTGTGACCAAAATCGAAATTGGGCGTTGTGACCACGTTGGGCGTTGTGACCAAAATCTAAATTGGGCTTTGTGACCAAGTTGGGCGTTGTGACCAAAATCGAAATTGGGCGTTGTGACCAAATTGGGCGTTGTGACCAAAATCGAAATTGGGCGTTGTGACCAAGTTGGGCGTTGTGACCAAAATCGAAGTTGGGCGTTATGACCAAAACGGTGCTTTAAGTGGTGTCGATAGCTCTCTCCTATAACAGGCGTCGGTGGGCGTTGTGACCAAGTTGGGCGTTGTGACCAATATCGCTTTTGGGCGTTATGACCAAGTTGGGCGTTGTGACCAAAATCAAAATTGGGCGTTGTGACCAAGTTGGGCGTTGTGACCAGAATCGAAGTTGGGCGTTATGACCAAATTCTGAGTTGGGGTTTGTGACCAGTGGGCGTTGTGTCATAGCCCCATATTAATTCTATGCCTAATTTGGTCCGCATCTTTGCATCCATTGTCGCTCGTTCTCGGAATTTCCTAGTTTGGTTGCGCCGGGCATATGGTCAACAAGTGACCATCGTAGAACGGTTGGGTTTTATTGCTTTTGCTTTTATTGCTGTGGTGCTGCAGGCGGCTGCCGATCCTCAAAAGTTTTGGATTTTGGATATAGCCCTCTGTCGCAGACTTCCGTCGCCGCATACTAATAAATCATGGCGAATCAGCTTAAAATGAACTTGGCACTCCGCAGTACTTTAATTAATCAATTATATGGAAATCCGTGACCTAGCTTCTTCATCTCAGGAAGAAACCGCGTTATGTTCGTTATTCAAACGACGACTTGACAGGGCAAAGTCGATTTATGATGAATTTCAACCCTTGCATTGCGCAATTATTTAAAATATATCCACTCAAGCTAATCCGGACCTAGCATCCGAAGAGGCCATTAGGAAACAATTTGATGATGCCTTTAATAGTATTGAAGCCATTTATGTTTCCTGATAATGAATCGTCCCCGAGTTTGAGCAATCATAATGACAATTCTTCGAATCATAGCTTCAATCATTCTAATAACATCCGTTTGCCGAAGCTGGAACTCCCAATTTATTCCGGCGAGTATAGTCAATGGACAGGTTTTATCGAATTATTCCGAAGTGCCATACATACTAGATCTGAATTGTCTGACATTCAAAAACTGCAATACCTTTTGAGTTGTTTACAAAATGAGCCATTAAATCTTATTAAGTCGTCGCCTTTGTCAGGAGATAATTATAAAATCGTATACAATACACTCGTCGACCGCTACGATGATAAGCGTAGATTGGCTAATCACTATTGGGCATCAATTACTAATTTTCCAAAATTGAAAGCAGAATCCGCGAAAGACCTGCGAAAACTCTTTGACCACGTTAAAGAGAATCGTTTGGCCCTTAAGGCTCTAAACATTGCTAATTCGTTAGAGGACTTTATGTGGTTTAGCATCCTTTTAGATAAGCTTGATACAGATATGCGAAAATTATTTGAATTAGTGATTAGGTCTAAGGCATCCGACATTCCAACGCTAAAACAATTAGAAGATTTTATTGAAAGTCAATGTCGCGTCTTGGAAAGTGTTGATAACTCAGCCAACAAAGGGTTCAAACACCTGTTTGCAAAGCCGTCTACTAAATCGGCGTTCTTAGTAAATAAATCCTCGCAGAATAAATTAACTTCAGGTAACGAAAACACTTTGAAATGTCTAATTTGTCAGCTGGCACATACCGTTTATGCGTGCCCTGTGTTTGCATCAAAAACGCCACACGAGCGATTTGAAATGGTCAAGTCGCATGGTCTTTGTTTGAATTGTTTGTGTTCTAACCATATGAGTAGTTATTGTCCATCTAAGTCGGTATGTAGAAACTGTCGCAATAAACACCACACGATGCTCCATTTTCCGGCAAGATCCCAAAGTTCGGCAAATTCTGAGGTCGGTGTACCTGTTCAACATTCTGAGGTGGAAACGAGCTTAACCGCTTGTGCGAGCATGTTGTCGTGCGAAACAGTCTTACTTTCTACGGCTATTGTCAAAATTCAAGACGCGTTCGGTAATTTTCAGAAGTTACGCTGTCTTATTGACAATTGTTCACAGGGTAGCTTTATCACGCAAAATGGTTTAAGGCGCTTGGGATTAACACTTATACCATTTAAAACCGTTATTCATGGTATTGGTTCAGAAACCTCTGAAAAGGCCTTGCTTTCTGCAGGTTTTGCAACATGTTGTCTTCGTCCTTGTTACAGCAATAAGCTGGTGCCTGTATTTAGCATAAAGGCCCATGTAATCCTTCAAATCGCCAGAAATATACCGGCCAGTGCCATCGACCCTTCTAAATGGAATCATATTTCTGGCTTAGTATTAGCTGATCACGAATTTTATCGGGCCCGTCAAGTAGACTTATTGCTAGGTGCCGATATATATGCACACGTGATTAAACCTGGCGCAATTTTGAGTACGTCCCAAAATGAACCCGCAGCTCTTAACACGGTCTTCGGTTGGGTTGTTAATGGATGCGTTGGTCTCTGATATCGGTCGAAATTCCAACCCTCGATGACACATTGAAAGCGTTTTGGCGAACAGAAGAACCCCCGCATATATCTACGGTCGACGCCGCGGATGCGATTTGCGAGTCGTTATATTCATCTACGGTATCCCGTAATAGTACTGGTCGATATGTCGTTTCGTTGCCGTTCAAGGTGCAAAATCCAAAATTTCCCAATTCGCGCGATATTGACTTAAGGCGGCTGCAATTGCTCAAAAATCGCCTTATGCACAATCCTTCTTTGAGAAGGGAATACGTCAACTTTATGGACGAATACATTAATACAGGGCATATGGTCCTCGCGTGACGAATTCAAAATTTCGTGTAGTTTTTGATGCCAGTTCGAGAGCTTCAAATGGCTTATCGCTAAATGACACATTGTATTCTGGGCCAAAGTTACAGCAAGACATAGTCTCTGTGTTATTAAACTTTCGCGCTCATAAGGTAGTAATAACTAGCGACATTAAGCACATGTTTTGCCAAATAATCGTCAAGACTACAGACTGTGATTTCCAACGTATTCTATGGCGCTCTTCCATAGATCAGCCTGTTAAAGAATATATCTTGAATAGGGTCGCATATGGAGTTACTTCATCGCCGTTTCTTGCAATTAGAACCCTTATTCAATTAGCTGATGACGAGCAACACCAGTTTCCCCAAGCATCTTCTGTCATTCGAAGAGATATCTATGTCGACGATATTGCCACTGGATGTTCCTCCGTGGCTGAGGCCTTAATCCTACAGGATCAACTGATAAAGTTGTTGCGTTGTGGCGGATTTGAATTAAGGAAATGGGCTAGTAATTCTCCAGCGTTAACCAACCACCTAGACCCCACGCATCTGGTAGAGAATATGGTATCTTTCGATTCCGGTGAACCTTGCTCTCCTTTGAAGATCCTTGGCTTACAATGGTGCAGTTTGCTGTTATTTTGTAAACCGCGTCTAGCAGGGCAATACCTCTGTAGTTTCAAAATTGTGTTTTCGATCCTTTTTGTTTCTACCTTCTCTTCTATATTTGGATTGTATGGTCCTTCCTCTTGCTGATTTTCTGCTGCTGTTTGACCGCCTTGTTCTTTGTTTCCATTTAGCATTTCATGGAAGGGTTGAGCCCATCTTTCCATTATTTCCTTATGTCCTATTGGGTTTCCTTCTTTGTCTTTGCATAATGTTATCTTATTCTAATTTTCTTTTTTTCTTTTTTACATCTTGGTAAAAGTTTCTTATTTCTCGGTTGTTAAAGTTTTGTTCTAGTTTCTCTATCCTGATTTCATTATATCTTATCTTTTTCCGTCTACACATTTCTTTGGTAATTCTCCTTTGTTCTTTATATATTTCTTTGTTTACTTTCATTGGGTTTTTTAACATCTCTGTTCTTGATTTGATCCGCTCTTTCACTGCCTTTTTGCATTTGTCATCAAACCATTGTTTCTTCCCGCCTGTTTTATTTGATATTTCCAGTACTTTCGCTGCCTCATGCATCACTTTTTCTATTTCTTTCCACTTTTCTTCAATGTTGTTTTCCTCCCTCAGCTTTCTAATCCCTATTTTTATTTCTTTGTTATATCTTTATAGGGTTTCCTGATTCTGTAGTTTTTCTATCTATTTTTTGAATATGTTTCTTCCTCTTTCTTGTTTCTGGCATTTTTTCTTTGAATTTTATTCTTACTAGCATATGATCCGTACCCGTATCCGCCCCTCTGAAGCTTCTCACATCAATTATACTCCCAGCATGTTTTTCGTCGATCAAGACATGGTCGATTTGGTTCGTCTTGTTTCCATCTGGTTTTGTCCATGTTCCTTTGATGTATTTCCATATGTTGGTGGAAGGTACTTTTGACTCTCATGTTATATTCTGTTGCAAACTCTATCACGTTTTCTCCGTTCTGGTTGCTCTCTAGATGTTTACTAAAATTCCGTATTACTGACTTATACTATATTTCTTCCCTTCCAGTTCTTTCCTTGAAAATCTTCTGCCACAATTTTTATGTCATATTTTGGGATTTTCCTTACACTTCTAGTTTTTCATAATAGTCGTTTTTTTCTTCTATGTCTTTTTAGTCCGTTGGTGCTTGTATATTAACTATGGTTATTTTTATGAACTTTCCTTTGATTTGTGTGTGCACATTCTGTCAGTTATTGGTTCTAATTTTACTGTTTCCACTTATTACTCATTTGAAATCCCGTATCAGATCTCCTATTTTTACTACCGCTATTAAAGAACACGTATTCTTCCAAGTCTGTAATTATGTTTTCTCTTTGTTTCATTTTCTGAAGTGCTATTGTATTTAATCTGTATTGTCTTGCTTCTTCTATTAAATTTTAAAATGCTCCCTCTATGTACGTACCCCTTACATTCCATGTTGCCATTATAAATAAATTATATCCTCTACTTTGTTTTTGTCATGATTTAATTTTTGCCTTTCCTGATCATTTGTTTTTCATTTACCTATATCTTTGTCTGTTTTCTTTGCGATTTTTGTCGTCTCGTAGGATGTGATTGCGGATTGCATCAATTTTTTGTTATTTATTTTCGGCTTTCATCTCAGGTGTGTGTTTCTCCTTCAATCTCTATCTTTTTACAACCAATTCTTGCCTTTAGGCCCTCTTTCTTCTTTTCTTGCGCTATTCTCCAGAGCTCAGCTTGGATTCCCATTTCCTTTGTTATCAAGTCATTCTCTATGTAAATCTGCGAGCCTTTCAACTTATTCTTGTTTTCCATAGTCTTTTGCTTGCTACTCCAGTTTTCCATCTCCACTATGTTAATTGGTATTCCTTTTTTGTTTTGCAAACGATCCCACTTCTTTTATATGCATTATTTTCATTTGAAGTGTAACTTTAAAAAAATATTTTAGAGTTTCATCCAAAATAAAACAACAACTTTGTATCTCCCCATTCAGCTGGCATACTTGATCGAATGAGATGAAAAGATCAGTGACGAACCATCAATTGTTTTTGAACCCTTATAGCATTTTTACGAGATCAAAAGTGAATCGTCCTATTATTGGTGATTACGTGAGTGATTACGCTTCTGCTTATGTGGCAGTTTTGATTTCTGTAAAATGCGAACAACTATTTCAGATATGTATATTTAGAACTGTTACCCGACACCTGTGTGTAGAGATGGGCGCGTGAGTGATTTTTCGTTCACGTCACGCAGGTTTCACGCTGGCTTTAAACAGTCACGTTCACGCACGTTCACGCTCACGTTCACTCACGTTCACGGCGTGACACGCTACTCACGACGTGACACGCAGCTTTTATTTCAAAATTTAAATTCAGATAGAACAGAATGTTCAAATTTAAAACCAATGAAAAAACCCTAAAGAGAACTAAAAATATGTTTTGCACCTGACATAATTTACGTGATATGTTGCAATTAGAATTAATAATTGATATAAAAAGAAAAAAATGAAAATTACTACAATAACTTCGACAACGGATAAATACTGATTTCTCGCAAATATATTTCTTGCAGCTGTCTTCAAAGACATTACTTTTAATACTAAAAGCTGTCATTGGAATTGACGCTTTCTTTATTGGTATGAGTACAGAAGGTATATGGCAACACTTTTAATTCGTAGGTTTGAAAGTACTTTTACGTACAATGATCAACATTTTCAGCGTTAAGGCGAGTATACAAAAAAAACATTACTTTTATTAGAATAATAAGTTCATCGACACAAGTACAGAATAAATTGGTTTAAAAATGAAACGTAATCAACATTTTCAGTGTTAAGTCGAGTAAACAACACAAAACATTAGGTACTTTTCTAAAAATAGGTTCATCTACACATCTACACAATACATTTTGGTTTAATAATAAAACGTAATTAACATTTTCAGCGTTAGCCGAGTATAAAAAACAAACCATTACTTTTATTAGAATAATAAGTTCATCTACACATCTAAACATTAAAATGTTGATTTAAAAATAATATGTAATCAACATTTTCAGCGTTAAGTCGAATTTTGCGCTCTTCTAAAATTCGCCCAGCTGTAGAAAATACTCTTTCGCTTGTAGCGGAACTTGCCGGTATGTTTAAAATTTCTCAAGTTTTTTTAACAGTGGCGTGTTTACACTGTTTTTCCAAAATCCTAAAATGTCATTTAAATTTCCGAATTTTAATTTTACATACTAATTAGTTCTGTTTCGACATCATCCTAATTACATGTGTCATCGTCAGAGCTATCTCTAAGTATAGAAAGATAAGAATCTGATGCTGATGTACCAGTTTTGAGTCGTTTGCTATGTATTTCATCACTATCATCTATAGTTTTATTTGCATTATAATCTTCTCTTTTATGTGAAGGTATGAACTTTAAGGATTTATAATTAGGGGCCAAAAATAAAACCACATAATGTAACTTGTTTGGCACAATTTGTGATTTAATGAATTTAAAAGTTGCTGCACCCTGCAGTTTTTTTCGTTACTAAATATTTAACGTGAAATTAACGTGAAACGTGAATCACGCCTTGGAAATTTTCACTCACGTTCACGTCACGATTTTCAAATATTAGTCACGTTCACGACGTGACACGACGTGACACGACTGTTTTCACGTCACGCGCCCATCCCTACCTATGTGGTACAAGGGTCATGATTATATATATATTTAGAACTGCGATTCTAATTGTTAGCGATGGGACTTATACATATTTGCGAAACAGATTATAAATTATATTGTATAATGATTAACAAAATAACGTTTTAGACTTGCTTGTTGCTGAAATATATATGTCAAAGTAACAGAATAATAAAAGTGTCAATTAAAACAAAGTATCGCACCAGCTTTATTAATAAGTGAATTACACCGTATTTAAGTCATACAATGCTCTCTGCACCGGCACTTGGGCCAGCCCACGAGTCAAATTTGACAGTTTATGACTAATTAATATCGCCGGTGACCCATGGGTGATGAAATCGACACCGACGAAGGGCTGAGAATCCGCCTGGAGGCTAGAATTCGTCTGGACGCTAACACGGCCAATCCTGAACTGTTTTTCGCTCTCAAAAAACCCAGATCTGCTAAACAAATAACATAGTACGGCTCGTGCTTCGTCGTACACACACCTTAGTAACTCATGTCAGGTACTAACTTAAGAACTCATCATTCACACGTGTCGAACTGACTTGTCTTGTCACCATAGTGCTCAGAGGACACAGTTATCGCAGTCATCAGTTTTTCAACTCCCAAACATTTACCCTGTCAACATATGTCCAAAACATACACGTTTCCAACATCATACTTGGTACTCAGAGGCCATCAACCTTGTCACTCCGCAATGCTCAGGGGTCGCTACCTTGGCTTGTCATTCGGCAGTGCTCAGAGGGGTACTCCAGCCGTGTTACCCTGCTACTTGGTACTCAGAGGCCATCAACCTTGTCACTCCGCAACGCTCAGAGGTCTCTACCTAGACTTGTCATTCGACAGTGCTCAGAGGGTATTCTAGGCGTGTTACCCTGATACTTGGTACTCAGAGGCCATCAACTTTGTCACTCCACAATGCTCATAGGTCTCTACCTAGGCTAGTCATTCGGCAGTGCTCAGAGGGTACTCTAGGCGTGTTACCCTGCTACTTGGTACTCAGAGGCCATCAACCTTGTCACTCCGCAATGCTCAGAGGTCTCTAACTAGACTTGTCATTCGGCACTGCTCAGAGGGTACTCTAGGCTTGTTACCTTACTACCAAACACATGCAATGTCGCAATATTTTTTTTTTGCAGTACTTATCAAGCAAAAATACTATCAAACTTTCAAACAACTAAGTAACTCCCTACAGTGATAAAGGTTATAGTAACTGATTTTATTATTGTGTGCGATCCACATGAAGTTCATCGTGTAACCAAGTTTTACTTCCGTATCCATCCTTGTAAGATTGGCGACCACTTTTGGAAAAGGAAATGCCATTTTTTGACAATTAAAATCAACGATATATTTTGATATGTACTGTTCCAATTAGAACCACAAATAATTTAGTGTTAAGTAAAATTGTGTTTAATTAGTAGATATTAGATCAAATATCTTAAGTACCACAGAGTGACTACTTTTGTTAATTTATCCGATTAATCGACATTTGTTTAAATTTATGTAAAAATACTTTATGTATTGAACCAAGCCATGGGCCCTAGAGGCCTGAAGTGCTGTAATATATATACAGGGTGTTTCATTAATAATTGGAAATATTTTAACTGTAGAATCCTGGGCTCAAAATATTAATATTTAACCCAAATCACTTAGATAAAATGTGGCTCGTTACTGAGATATAGGGTGTTCCATTTAAAAATTTAAAAATGATTTTTCCCCATTACTTTAAAACTATTTGACGTATCCGTATCATATTTGGCAGGAAGTGTAGACACTGTAAACCATGCTAAATTGTGTTAAATAAACGTTTCTGACTACTACCAGAGGCGTACCACAGGGGCAAGTGAGTGGTTGACCCTTCCCAAATTCTACGCCACTGGCGGAAGTGCCATTTTAGCACAATTTTTTCGACTCTCCAATACTTTCTATGTAAATAACATACTCTTTCTTCGTCACGATAACGTCATTATTTTTCGAGATATTTAAATTTAAACAAAGCGGAACAGTTATTTTGATTTTAATGTGTATTAATTATGTTGGTGTTTTATGTCATAAGATTGCATTTATTACGCAAATGAAACTTTAATCCGTATTAACAAAAAAATATAATGTTATTTATTGAAATTTATTGAAACGAATACATGGATACATTTTTTTTTATGTTGAATGCATCTATGTATTAGTTTCAAGAAATTTCAATAAATAACATTATGTTTTTTTGTTAATACGGATTAAAGTTTCATTTGCGTAATAAATGCAATCTTATGACAAAAAACACCGACATAATTAATACACATTAAAATCAAAATAACTGTTCAGCTTTATGTTTAACTTTAAATATCTCGAATAAATAATGACGTTATCGTGACGAAGGAAGAGTATGTTATTTACATAGAAAGTATTGGAGAATCGAAAAATTGTGTTAAAATGGCAATTCCGCCAGTGGCGTAGAATTTGGGAAGGGTCAACCACCCACTTGCCCCTGTGGTACGCCTCTGGTAGTAGCCAGAAACGTTTATTTAACATAATTTAGCATGGTTTACAGTGTCTAAACTTCCTGCCAAATATGATACGGATACGTCAAGTAGTTTTAAAGTAATGGGGAAAAATCATTTTAAAATTTTTAAATAAAACACCCTGTATCTCAGTAACAAGCCACATTTTATCTAAGTGATTTGGGTTAAATATTAATATTTTAAGCCCAGAATTCTACAGTTAAAATATTTCCAATTATTAATGAAACACCCTGTATATATACTACATACTATAAGTAACTCCCTAACACGGACCATTCGTGACTAGATAGTACTTACCGAAAATAGTAAAGAAAATACTCCGTTTCAGAAGAGGGGGTGGGTGGAGCAGGTATAAAGAGTGGAAAATCCAGTGGTTTTCTGGACAGTGGTGTTTAATGTTAATTGCATCTTTTGCAATGTGCTCGTCCATTCTGACTTCTTACTTTCTATAGTTAGCAAGTCAATCATGGTACGCACGTACTGCTCAATTTGACCATCAGCGCGCGGCGCACCTGTAGCGATCATGTGGTGTTCAACATGCAATTCCTTAAATAGGTTCGATAAAGACGCGCTACAAAAATTGGAGGTTCGGTCTGTGATTACCAAACTAAGTGTTCCAAAAGTGCACAGATGTGTACGATAAACTCGAAGCGTTTCATTGGCCGTCAACATTTTAATCGGAATTAGTTGTAAGAATTTTGTAAACGCATCAATAATTAGAAACACGTAGCGGAAAGCATCTGAACCAGGAGGAAATGGTCCGGCAATATCGCAATGTATGGTATGAAAGGGCACTGGGGTTTTATCAATTAGGTGGAGGTAACCATCCTTTTTCCGGATAAGGGCTTGCTACTTACACAAACAAGACAATGGTTAAGGTATTTTCGCCACAAAAGCAGCTGGCCGTGAAAACCAAAATTGAGCTGCGACGGCAGCAAAGGTTTTGTCATAACCGGCGTGGCAGTTATCATCATGGCATAATTTAAAAATATTAAGTCGACTTCCCTTAGGTATAAAAACGCGCAATGAATTCTTTCCAATATTTCTATAAAGAATGCCATGTTTCACAGAATAATCGTGTGTTGCGGTTGTTGGGGAGCCTCCCAGTTTTCCGTTATGTTTGGAAAATTCCTGGTTGCGAGCTCGATTGAACTGTAGTGGACTGTATGGAGTTATTCTTCACTAAATTATACACTCGTTGAAAGCAAAGTAGGTAATTTATTGGCAATAAATTAACACACAAACATTTGAACATTTAAACAAAGAATTAGCGTTTCTCGGAGTGGACCTGTTCGCGTGCTGTCTCGCTGACAGACGGAACGTAAGTGGTGAGGGCAGTCGCGATCCAAGAAGTGCTGAAATGCACATAGTACAACGCACAACTACAAGCGAAGCGGCAAAATTTATGAAACACTTAACATACCGCCCACCTTGGAAAGGGTAACCTTTCAAATAACAACAGTACAAATTTGACATGTAACAGCTAGAGTAAGACATGTAACCAAAATCGACATATACAAAGCATAATAATACATAGATCTTAAGGTAATACAAGAAAACCCGAACAATGGATAGCCAAAGGGCTTTACGAAACACTGCGCAAAACGCTAACGTGCTAGTTCACAACACTAGGTAGCGGGCACAGCTTGGCGAAGGATCGCCTTACGATTCCTGACACAGTTTTCACTGACGCAACACGCGTAACGCCTTCAAGGCCAGGGTGCAGATCGGTGACCCTGCCTAACCTCCATTTCAGAGGGGGAAGGTTGTCATCCTTGATGAGGACCATGGAACCAGGCTGGAGGTCCGAAAGGTGTGTGCGCCATTTGGTGCGCTGGGAGTTCTGAGATGTACTCCTTACTCCATCTTTTCCATACATTCTGGTGGAGCTGTTGTATCCTTTGGAATCTAGACAGCCGAGACTCGGCTATCTCAGTGACGTTGGGATCAGGCAGTGACACCAAAGGACGACCGATCAGAAAATGAGCAGGAGTCAAAGGCTGAAGGTCGTTTGGATCAGCGGACAAAGGAGACAGGGGTCGGGAGTTTAAGGTCGCTTCCACCTGTGCTAGCAAAGTGCAAAATTCATCGTAATTTAGACTAGCGTTACCTATAACGCGCCGTATGTGATGTTTGGAGGACTTAATTCCGGCCTCCCACAATCCGCCAAAGTGGGGACTGTGCGCGGGTATAAAATGCCAAGCTACTCCGTCGTTCGCGACTGATTCGGAAATAGAAAGGCCTTGTTCCGCAAGAAAATTGCCTAATTCGATTAATTCGGAATTAGCGCCGCAAAGTTAGTGCCATTGTCTGAATAGACATGGAGCGGTTTGCCTCGACGAGCTACAAACCGGCGAAAAGCCATTAAGAAGGTTTCAGTAGAAAGGTCAGCGACCAATTCAAGGTGCACTGCTTTTGTGACAAAACAAACGAATAGACAAAGGTAGGACTTCACTAGTTTAGAACCACGTCCTTTGCGATCCTTTATCATAAACGGTCCACCATAATCGATACAGTCGTATGAAATGGGGGCGATGATTGAATACGAGAGGCTGGCAGATCTCCCATTATGGGTTCGGTTAACTTAGGAGAAAATCTAAAACACCGCAAGCATTGATGAAACACTTGCTTGACTATATTTTTGCCAGAGGTAATCCAATATCGTTCTCTGAGATTAGCTAACAGCATTTGAGGTCCGGCATGGAGAAGCCGAAGATGCTCATGCGTAACTAGGAGTTTGGCGAATGGATGTTTGCCAGAAATCACTAGAGGAAACTTCTTGTCAAAAGGTAGCAGTCCCTTGGAATCCAGATAGGGGTTCAAGGATATCAAAGCAGAAGATTGTTTCACAGGCTTGTTCTGTGACAACAGCTTAAATTCGTCAGGAAATGACTCGCGTTGTGAAAACCTTGCAAGCCTTACAAGGGATGATTGCAGTTCATCTGTAGAAAGGGGCCCAGAAAGGCGATCAGCTTTGGGGGTCCGCGCATTGTTATAAAAACGAAAGCAATAAGCTGTAACTCGTTGTAATCGAGCCAAACCTGAATACTGATTGAACGGAAATGGTTCAACAGAGGTTACAGAAAAACTCTGAGCTTCTTTTTTGAATTCTGGAAGATCAGCAAGAACATGTCTGGAAGTAGGCCAAGATGCCTCACCTTCGCTTAGCCAGGTGGGACCATGCCACCAAAGGCTTAATTCTTTTAAGACTAAAGGAGGGATTCTCCTAGTGAGAAGATCAGCAGGATTCGAAGCGGTAGGAACATGCCTCCACGTGGCATCAGAAGTGAGTTGCTGAACATCTGCAACTCTGTTGCACACAAAAGTTTTAAGAAGATTCGGACTGGTTTTCAACCATCCTAGCACTATTGTGGAATCTGTCCACAAACCAATTCTAGATATGGGAAAATCAAGTGCCTTTATGACTTGCACGGAAAGTTTACTTAGAAGAACAGCTCCGCAGAGCTCGAGCTTCGGAATTGTCAAGGGCTTTAAAGGGGCTACCTTGGCCTTGGAACAGAGAAGGTGAACTTGTACTTCCCCTTCCTGATTCTTGGAACGGAGGTATATCGACGAACCGTAACCATTGTTGGAGGCGTCGCAGAAACCATGGAGTTCTATCTCAACCACGCGCCGACAGAGGACGTGACGAGGAATTGCTAAATCATTGAGCATGAGAAGATCACGCCGATATGTAAACCATTTTTCTTGTATGGCACTGGAAACGGGTTCATCACAATTCAACTTTTCCATCCAAAGTTGTTGCAAAAGAATCTTGGCACCCATGGTGCATGGACTTAGCAGACCTAGCGGGTCAAATATCTGTGATATTTCAGACAAGATGCTACGCTTGGTAGCCTTACTACTTGTAGAATTTGAAATATTCGAATAGCGATTGGACAAGTCAGGGTTCGCTTGTAACCGCTTCTCTAATGATAAGAATCTTTTCTGAGCGATTTGCAATGAATCACCCAATACCTCTACAGGTTTCTTGAGAGGGATAGAGACAACGAATCGACCATTCGCTTCTCGTTGCGTATTTTGCACGAAATGTGCCTCACAGGCGTTCTCTTCATTTGTTCGGACCTTTTCCTCTGGGTAATGTTCGAGTTGCCAAAACCTAGCAATGGGGTCAGAAACATCCTCGATCGTGCTAAGATTGCAATGTACAGGGTACGCAGAAGGGGGGCCTGTGGGGCCAGAAACAATCCAACCAAAACGAGTTTTTTGGAGGATGGGAAGATTTGGGCCTAGACCAATTTGTCCAATACAAAGGAGCTGCCAGAAAATGGGCGAACCAATCAGAATGTCGAAGGTGCCCGGTTGGTCATAGGACAGATCTGATAACTTGATGTTATCAGGAACCTTGAAACTGTTTCGCTGGACGCGAAAACTTGGGGTTGTACCTGTAATCTCATCGAGAACAAGACAGGATAGACCAATACTGTATGAGGTGTGAGGGGCTTGCAGCTTGATATCACACCTAGCTTTGATTTGAGAAGTAGCTTTACTTAAGCCAGAAACAGTAACGTTGACTTCGCGAATTGGAAGCTTCAACCTTTTACACAAATCTGAACGTATGAAGTTCGATTGGGAACCGGAATCCAGCAGGATTCGCACAACATGAGGCGTACCATCATCAGCGATGAGTTTAGCGGTAGCCGTAGGTAAGAGTACCTGCAAAGCATTCGAACAGAATGCCGAAATCGATTGATTTAGTTCAACAGGGGTTTCTGCTGACACCGCAGATCCTGGTTGACTAGAAGAAGCATTTTGAGATTTGTCCTCATGAAGAAGGGTGTTGTGCCTTGATTTGCACTTTCTACACGTATATTTGGAGCTACAGCGGCTTGAAAGGTGACCCTGAGTTAGGCAATTAAAGCATACACGGAGCTCTTTTGCCTTTGAATTTCTGTCAAGAAAAGACAGCTTGACAAACTTATCGCATTTGTACAAGGGATGAGATCCTTTACAAAATGGACACGAAGGGGTACCTGACACAAATGATTTCGAATGTACCTTGGAAGACTTTTCGGGTACAAGCTTAATATTTTTTACTTCCAGAGTTTCTAGAAGATTTGCTGTGTTTTGTAAAAATTCCTTGAACTCGTCAAGATTAGGCAGGTCAGAACTTGACCGGTTTCTAAGGACCTCCCATTCACGGAATGTCGTGGGGTCCAGTTTTTTAGAAACGACATAAATGATAACAACATATAGAAGCTCGCTTTCGGTAGCTAATGATTTGATTGCTGTAAAATGTTTGAATAACATATCGCTAATCGTACGTAATTTAGTTGCAGATTCCTTACTGCACGATTCAAGTTCGAAAATAGCATTGAGGTGGTTATAAATCAGAATTTTTGGATCATTGTAACGATTACACAATGCATCCCAAGCTAGAGTATAATTACTCGCAGTAAACTCTAAACTTTTTATAATTTGGCTTCATCACCCTGTAAACTAGCCTTTAAGTGATGCAGCTTTTGAATATTAGTTAGCGTTTGATTCTCATGAATTAAACTAATAAAAATCTCACGAAATTCCAACCACTCTGACACGTTCCCTGAATATTTGGGAATCGAGATGGTAGGAAGGCGTACAGCTCGAGTATTGCAATGCGAGCTGCAGCTTGAATGCCCTGATCTCACGCTACCGTTAGGAGATCCAGAACGATCTGGTGCAACATCAGACTGTTTGTTGTATTCATTAATCAAATATTTTTTATTATTCAACTTGTTGCTGCATTTCAGATTCTGCATCCTTACTGTTTTCTAAAATTTGTTCATGAACCGCATAATATTCTGATAACAAGGTGGCTGTATCATTCAATCTTTTTTGCAATTGAATAATCTGAGCGCTAGATAAGAATTGATCTTCATCATGAATTGTTTGCAAAGATTGCACGTAATTTGCGAAACGCGTAAGCTTGCCTTTGATAGAGCCACGTGCTCTTACAAGCGGATCCATGATTGTTGAAATTAAAACAATTTAACAGATCGAACCAACTTTCGTACGCCCCTGGCGCGGAATTTTGTTTACAACGCAAAACAGCGCTGCCACGACGCGAAATTAACTTGGCGCTACGACGCAAAGAACGGCACTGGTACAACGCGAGATTAACTTGTGAATAATTCGACTGCAATATGAAAAATGCAGGGGATATTGTACTCGCGAACAAGCGAAATAACTTGGCATTTCACGCAATTAAAATGTTTATATGACTCATAAACCATTTGTTTACACAATAATACGCAACTGAAATTATGCACATGCAGACACAGATGATAGAAAACCAAATTCATGCATAGGAAATCTCACAAAGGGAACTTAGGCTTACATTGATATTGGTGTGTGCCGCCTTTCTCGTTACTGTGGTTTGTACTGCCGTCGCGCCGGCAGCTGGCATGCCCACCTGCACGTTGCCGCGAGACTCGGCGTTTGGCTTTCTCGCTCCCACGTTGCTAGCACAGCCTATGCTCTCTTCCTTCCTCTCGTTAGGGACGAATTTAACACGATTGAAACTGCGTGTTGTACTTGCCTTGTTTAGGCTGCGAATCCGGGCCGATGATCCATGCGGCTCGAAGGAACAATGTTGGTGAGCCTCCCAGTTTTCCGTTATGTTTGGAAAATTCCTGGTTGCGAGCTCGATTGAACTGTAGTGGACTGTATGGAGTTATTCTTCACTAAATTATACACTCGTTGAAAGCAAAGTAGGTAATTTATTGGCAATAAATTAACACACAAACATTTGAACATTTAAACAAAGAATTAGCGTTTCTCGGAGTGGACCTGTTCGCGTGCTGTCTTGCTGACAGACGGAACGTAAGTGGTGAGGGCAGTCGCGATCCAAGAAGTGCTGAAATGCGCATAGTACAACGCACAACTACAAGCGAAGCGGCAAAATTTATGAAACACTTAACAGCGGTAGTGCCATCATCCACCTCTTTTATGAGTTTTTGAAATTCAGGATCTTTGGTTTGCACGTCCTCGATTGGGACTATCAGCCACATGAAATTTTATAGGATTCCTACTCAGATAATCAGAATGTGGCAGCCTTTTGCCTTTTCGATATTCTAAGGTAAAAGAAAAATCTTGTAAGTAAATCCACCAGCGGGCAATACGAGGCACAAGATGTCTTCTATTCGCGTTGGCTTTGATGGAATTGCAGTCAGTAATGACAGTAAAGTGAATGCCTAACAAATAAGTTCGAAAGCTTAATGGCATTCAAATCCAGTTTTATGAACTGACTCGGGGGAAATGGGTACCTATCTGGTAGAACCCAGATGCCATATCAGGAGTGGTAAAATATCATCTCTTGGCCAAACGGTCTAACTGATCATCGATCAAAGGTAAAGGATACCTATCTTTTACAGTTCTCTTATTTAGAGCACAAAAATCAACACATAGGCGATTTGTACCATCTTGTTTTTCTTAACAAGCAGCACAGGGCTAGCGAACGGAGAGGAGCTATTTGAATGTTATTTTGGAGTAGCTCACTGATAATTTCTCGCACTTACTGTCGTTCTACTACGGGCGATATGGGTGGTAAGAAACAAATCGGTCAGAAGTTAACTTTATAGCCATTTCACCGCAGGTTACACTACGAACTTTATTGCTATTTGTGAACATTTCCAAATGTGCGTCAAGTAGATCTAATAGGCACTGACGCTCGCCACCCTGAAGAGTTCATCCTATGTCAAACTCAGGTGAATTAGAAGTCACACAAACGTGAGATGTAGCGTCATTCGGTATGATATGAAAATCGAGTTCCAATGTGACACCCTTACAAGAAGCAATCAAAATTGTGCGCGTCAAGGTAACAATACTACTCGACCCTAATTCCTGCAATGCGACATGACACGGAGTCCAATGAGCTCCAACCTGTTTAGCTATTTTTTCGGTTATCAGGGAACAGTCCGCTCCAGAATCTATTTACTAAGCAATACACAAGTAAGTTCTCAATTAACACAAGCGTAAAAGGAGTTGTAAAATTCTTCGAACACACATTTACATTGGGCCTAGTACCCTTTGTAATCCTTTCTTTGGCCCAACAGGACGTAACGCCGTGTCCGCATTTAACGCAAAAACACCTTTTTCTATAGAATATCAACTTGTTCTTTAATAGCTACTGCTTGAAGCTAAAGTTCCAACTCTTAGTGCATTACTAAGGTGACGGGTTCTATCATTTTTGTTCTGCTCTACTTTCATTAAATTTGATAAAAAAACAAAGCGTTACTTAATTATCCAGTTTCGAAAAATTTAAAACAAGTTTGGCAGTTAATGGACTTAGCTATTTTTGCCATTATTTTAAAGAATTGCTACATTAACAGCCCCCCCCTCCTTAACAGCTTCAACAAAAAAATAATTCCACACGGCAGAACGGCCAGAATTAAAATCTTAACAAATATGTTAACGACCCGACCTGTTCTCCGGATATTGATCCTAATCAGAAACCGAATTGTATACAGATGTGCTAGCAGCATCGGTTATGGGGCAATTCTTAACAATTAAGTTTATTTAAATTCGACACGATCCTTCATGTTCGTCCGTAATATAGTCCTCATACAAGGACACAAATCACTGTTAAAATTACTAAACTCAGATAACTTAAGACCAGCATTACGTTTTCAAGGAAACACAATTTGTAGATCAATTTTTAAATTTTCCCAGTTACGATCGGAGGGATTCTGTTTCTCATACCAACATTTAACAGAGCTTATAAAACATGCCACTCTCACCAGAGCATCCCAATCAGATTAACCAAATTCCCCTTTTAATCTCGCAATATTAGCAATCCGAGTATTTTTTAACTTAAGTACTTAGCATCCCAATCTCTTCCTTCTAGGCTCCAGCCATCACACCATTCTCGAGCGTTGACTTTCAAAACTTTTCCCGGCTACAGCCACCTGTTCGCAAGAAGACCAGCGAAATTTCTCCGCCAGCTGTTAAAATTCAACACAGCACCAACTAGCGCCAGTCCGCATCCTCGGGGTCCAAATTCGGCCCGAGCCCGGCACTTCCCGCAAACAAAGAAAACCATCGGTTAAAGCATCGCTTGATTCCATCACGATTACAATTCACTTTCATGTGAAACGCAAGCCAATCCCACTTCTGATGTCAAAGTAACAGAATAATAAAAGCGTCAATTAAAACAAAGTATCGCACCAGCTTTATTAATAAGTGAATTACACCGTATTTAAGTCATACAATGCTCTCTGCACCGGCACTTGGGCCGGCCCACGAGTCGAATCTGCCCGCTCACACATGCATTCGAATTTATAATACAATATTGCTTTCATAAGGGCAGTCGGCTGCAGACAGTTTATGACTAATTAATGTCACCGGTGACCCATGGGTGATGAAATCGACACCGACGAAGGGCTGAGAATCCGCCTGGAGGCTAGAATTCGTCTGGACGCTAACATATATAGCTTTGTCAAAACATTAATTAGATAAACTTCGCTACTTGTTACTAGGTATGTACATAATTTTTTTTTAAATTCGTTTTTACATTTTATAAGTTTGTGTAAGAACAGTGATGTAGGTTGGTATCAAACTAGGTACCAATAATAAATAACAGTGTATAAATAAGTATCTACATTTATCATTGAATTCTGTATAACCTAAGGTTTTGAAAGTTTATTTTAAATTTTTAGTGTTATTATGTTTTGTTGTACAAACACAAGTAGTGTTAAACTAACATGTACATAACAGTAACAATTTAAAATATAGTATTTTATTTAATAAGCATATAATTTAGGCTGTATTACATGAGGCTCGTGTTGTAATCATCCGAATATAATAGTCATTATCTGCGAGTCAGATACAATCTTTTATCTACAAACTATATCGGTTTTGATAATGGCTAGGTAACGGGTTTTTTTATTAATAAGTTTAATAACCAGCACTAGCAGCAGCACACAAATTACTGAACGAATGAATTGATTTGCTTGAAAATATTTGTTGCGGTCTCCATGATTTGGCTAATGCTTTGGTAGAAAATTTGTTATCTGCATTAAATGAATTTGCTCCGGAACAACAGAAGATTATATATGGAAAATGGGGAAGCCAAAAATGGTAGAATGAGAAAACTAATGAAGAAATAAAAGTGAGAGACCAATTGTATAAAAGAGCGGTAATAACTAAAACGGAGGAAGATTGGCAGAAGTATAAACAGCAAAGAAATAAAGTTGTAACGATAATACGAAATACAAAGGTCAATTACTACAACGAAAAAATAGACCAAGTAAAAAACAATGCTTCGGAAATGTGGAAAACACTTAAAACTCTGTTAGACTCGAAAGGAAGTGAAAGCTTTAAAAATCAAATATTCTTTGATCGAAAATTGGTGATAGACAGAGAAATATGTGAGCATTTCAATAAGTTTTTCATAGACAGTATCAAAGAAATTGCACAAAATATAGCTCGTACTAAAACGCTTCACAAAACTGTGGAAATGATAAGTGTCCGAAGTAAAATGGAGAAATTCAGTAAACTAGAAATGTGTGACCTAAGGAAAATTATAACAAAAATGAGGACCAAGGAAAGTAGCACAGCTGGCATTACTGTTAATTTACTTAAAGCAGCATTTGAAACAATTGGTGATAAAATTTTAAATTTAGTTAATTGCAGTTTGGAATATGGAAAATTCCCAGATAACTGGAAGACAAGTACTGTTGTGCCTATAGAAAAGAAACCTGCAACTATACGCTGTGAAGAGTTTACCCCCATTAATATGGTTCCAACATACGAAAAATTGTTAGAACTTTGTGTTAATGAGCAAATAGTGCGTTATATCGAAACAAACAACATTCTTACAGACTATCAAGCTGGTTTTAGAAGTAAAAACTCGTGTGAGAGTGCTTTGCAGAGTGTGTTGTTTAATTGGAAAGGTGCTCTAGATGAAGGAAAAGTGATTGGTGTAGTGTTTTTGGATTTCAAACGTGCCTTTGAAACTATAAACAGGGACATATTGTTGCTTAAAATGGAAAGATATGGTTTTGGACAGCCTATACTGGAGTGGTTTAGTGACTATTTACATGGCAGAAGTCAAATGACAAGGTATGGAGATGTATCATCTAGGGAACGAACAGAATACGGCGTGCCTCAAGGGACGGTGCTCGGTCCGACGCTTTTTATATTATATATTAATGACATTGTAAGAGTAATTAGTAAATGTAAAGTACAGTTGTTTGCTGATGATACAATAATTTATGTAATGGGAGATAAGGTGGATGAAATAATAGATATTCTAAATAATGAATTAAAAAATCTATTAGAATGGTTAAATAATAATTCACTACAACTTAATCTTGAAAAAACAAAAATGATGATAATAAAAAATAAAAATTGTACGTTGGATTTTAGTTCAGATAATGTTGTGAAAATTAATAATAAAAACATCGAGAGAGTAGCTCAATTTAAATATCTAGGTTGTATATTAGATGATACTTTGTCATTTTCTGAACATTTTAAATATATCACTAATAAAATAGCAAAAAAGGTAAATGTACTGGGACGTATGTCAAAAAATTTAAGTAAATGGGCAAAATTAACAGTATATAAAACAATTATTGCTCCTCATTTCTATTTTTGTTCTTCATTGTTATTCCTGATGAATGTCACACAATTAGATACACTTCAGAAAAAACAAAATAAAGCTCTGCGTATAATTTTAGGCTGTAACAGGTATACTAGAAGAACTGATATGCTAAATGCTACTAATTTGTTAAGTGTAAGACAGACTGTTACATATAATACCATGGTATTTATATTTAAGATGTTAAATAATAGGTTACCCGAGCATCTGCTTAGTAACTGTAAATTTGTTAGAGATGTGCATGAGCATAACACCCGTTCAAGAGATAACTTTTACTTATCGAAAGTTAGTTCTAACGTAGACAAAAATTCCTTGTACTATAAAGGGCTAAAGCAATATAATGAGTTACCTGAGCATGTAAAATACTGTGATAACCATGTTAAATTTAAAAAAGCTTGTGTTACCTATATTAAAAGTTCTATTGTACTGTAGGTTGTTTTTCTTAGTTCTTGTGTGAATATATTATGTATTTATTTGCTAGCTATTTGCTAATAGACAAAGATTATTATTATTTCTTTTAGAATCGGCAATGTAGCCTTCCGCTACGGAGACTGATTTCTATCCCCCATGACGTTTCAAAGCGGTCATAGTCACACCTCCATCGGTACATAGTGTGGCAGAGGACCTGCACAAACAATGTCACGTGTATCTTCTTGGATTTTTGATCCCCAGAAATGTTGCTATTTCCTCCCCATTGCTCCCTTCGATCTTGTTGATACCAGACTTGATGTATACGTTATTGAGTGGGAATTTGTTAAAGGGGGTGTAAGAGGGTTGTGCGTTTTGGTACCTTTTAATTTTTAGACTTAGTTGTCTCCCGATAATCGTCATAAGCACGGTTGTTAGTGTTCGTGAGTTATTTGGAAAAAAGTCTGTGAGACTTGGCGCGACCATTTACGTTTGTGAAATTGTTTTGCCATCTTGATTTTTTTTACATTAAATGTAGCTGTAATGAACTCACAAATAATTTATGTTGCAAACAACATTGACGTTAGTATACTAAGACGTCAATGTCTACAAGAATTAGCTTTGATTCTAACAAATGACCAATTACATCGGCGATCACTATTCAAAAGTTTTCCCTCGGAAATCTAGACGAAGAAGTAGCTGGAATCTTTTCAGACCATCTAGTAAATGACCCTAATAAACTCATAATTAAAAAACGAGCTGTTTTGCCAAAAAATAAAACAAAATTTTTTTTTGTAAAAATAAATTGTGCTTATCGCATACAGGGTTTTTGTGCACTACTTGTGCATCTTTGAACCAAAATGACGAAAATTAATTGTTTTGTTCTACCTCTTAGTATTAAAAACATTGTTCTGTCCATCTATACAAAATTAAAATCTTGAAATCCATCAGAGGCTGTTTTTACTATTATGAAATTAGCATGATCTACAAAAACCTTTAAAAAATAGAAAACAATAAATAGAATACTATTTTTCTTATGTTAGTAGCAACTGAAAATCTTGGTAATAGTAAATAAACATCTCATATTAAAATTTATTGTCATGTAAATGGTTCTTAATTTTTGGGTTTGAGAGACTTGGCGCAACCAGCCGTGTCATGAAATTGGGCGCGACCACTGCAGGGTTAAGGAAGAAGGAATTTGACGGTGCATTCGGTGAACAAAGATTTGCGTATTTTTAACAATGTTATAAAAACTGTCAATTATTGAAAAGTTGTGTGGAGCTTTGGTCTTCATATGCGGAGCAAATACTTGTATACAACTCTTGTAAAATTTCAAATGTTCCCATTTTGTTGCATAGAGGTCGTTTACATGGCTAGCTCCCATTACTCCCATTATTATAGCAACCTTAAAAATTGAGGTTAGATATTTAATGATTATAATTTATGAATGTTTTGCCTTTGTTGCCAGATATTTAACATCAGGCGCTTCGTTAATAAATCTGTAAATTTCTTCTCCAGTAAATGCTTCAGATTTTTTTGGCTGATAACCTTCAGATTGTCGTTTTAATAAAGCACATACTCTTGCATAAGGTTCTATGTCAATGTTATGTTTAATGTTAAAGGTGCTTTTCAGCATTGAGTAATGGCTCCATAAAGTGGACGACTTATATTTCAATGTTAATTGTTTAAAATATACCAATAAAGTAAAGAGGTTGTATTGTTCGTTAGCCGCCACTCAATGAATGTTCTGTCTACAATGTCGTAATTTTTTCTAGATTTTTCAGGCAACAAATCCAATAATGCTGCTCTTGCCGCTTCTCGAATCTTTAGAGACATATGTTGTATATCATTTTCACTGCTTTCAGTATTCATGTTTGCACAAACTCAGTCATTTCAACAAAACAAAAAACACTTTTATTAACTCGACATTAATGTCATTCGTTGATAATGTAGCCAATTATGTGGAACATGAAATTTCATATGACACTAGTGGAATATGGGTCGCTTTTTGTACTAAGAGTTGGATAATGCGCATATTATTTGACAGTTGTAGATAAAAGAATTTTCATCCAATATTTAAAGTAAACATCCAACGTATTTCAAATTACCCACATTCAGTTCAGCCATTCAGAGGCCTATTAATATATTATGATACGAGTTTTATAAGAAGCAAAATGCCTTATAAACGAGATATCACACAGTATTTTAGTATTTTGCCACTTTTTGAAAAAAAAAAATAAAATTTCAAAAACTAAGGAATTTCGCGGCAGTTGATAACATTTGTGCGGTGCAATAAAGGCGGCTATTGACAGTTCGATATGTACACGGAGCAAAGTACCTATGTTTGCAAACATTAAAAAAAATTAATTGCTCGGTTTTTAGTATTTTTATTACAGCATCGTTTTTTGTCTATTACGATATGCAAACGACTATCGTAATAGCCTCAGTACAAACGCAAAGTAGATAAACGATACTAAAAATGTATTGGTGCTTGAATGATGCGCAGCAACTATAGGTGGTGCTACAAATCGTCTCCTAAAATTGAATGAAAGAGTCGGATATCTATTTCTTTTCTTTATAATAATAATAATAATAATCAGCCTAAACATTCCGGTTTCGGGCAAAGGCCTCCTCCATATTCCTCCAATTCTCCTTATTCGTCGTTAGGTTCATCCACTGTTTGCCTCCCGCTTCTATTAGTTCTTCCCCCCAGCTGGAAACTGGCCTTCCTCTTTTTCGTTTTCCTCTCCTGGTCTCCAGCAAGAAGTCCTGATTGTCCAATAATCTTCTTGCAGCCTCATTACATGCCCTGCCCACTTCCATTTTAGTAGCCTGCTAGTACTCACAGCATCTCGTACGCCCATCCGTCTCCTGATTTCTTCAAGTGGTATTTTGTACAGAAGTTTTATACCAAGCATGCACCGTTCCATCTTCGTTTGACTCCCCCTTAGTTTGTTTTTTAACTTATTATTTAGAGATCATGTTTGTGATTTCTTTTTTCATGTTGTTAAATGATACACAGTGAGAATAATGTAAGACATGGCTGAATTACGCAAAATTAGACTTAAGGCATTTACTTAATGTTACCATGGTGTTTGTAAACAAAATAACAACACAGTGACTATAGAAATTAATTGAAATTGGATTATTTCATTGTACATTATTCACACGGTATATTGCCCTAAGTATACAACTTCTTCTACATACTTTATTGTGTTTGGTCCCATCCAAATGTTATCTGCTCTTCTATTTGTTATGGCGTGTGTTTTATCGTAGTTAATTGCCAGCCCTGCTTCTTTACTTGCCAGTTGTAGTTTGTTTACCATGTTAACCAGCTGGTGTCTGGATTCTGCTTAATATAATACAATTTACTTTAAACTTATCTTAACTGTAACTTAATCTTTATTTTGTCATTTTCTTGCAGCCATCATATATTTTATGTATCTTACACTTTTTGGCCTTTTTATTACGACTAAATTTAATACATTGTCTAAGTCTTTCACCAATATAACTTCTTTTACCACAAAGTATTATTTTTCTGCAGCTAATGACTGTTATGCGCAATCATTGGTCATTTTTGTTTACAATGATAACGCCATAATACGTTCATAAATTTTTATTGCTTGTACTGCTTATAATATCAGATCTTGGTTTTGTGAGAACCTCTGATAATATTTTGTATATGTAGTTTTTCTGCGCACAAGTACAAACTGACTAACAAAACTTAAGTCTAATTATAAAATGGGGCTCAACAATCCGGACTAACTTTGATTTGGTTTTCATTTTAGGTCAATTTGTAACTGGAATTTCGTTTTAATAGCAAAATAACACAAAATGAAAAATAGAAGTGTTAAAATTTGCAATAAAATAAATAATTTACTGTACAATACTCAATGTAATGTATCGTAGGTTAATGACATTCTCCTTTGTTATAGGTATGAAGATATTTAAATTCCATTGGATCATCTATCATTAACAGAAACTCTGACGTTTAAACAACTATAATGGACATCAATCCAGAAACTACGGGTAGTCAATCTCATAGTCCTACACCAATTATATCATGCATATCGCAGAACACGGATAGTAATGAAAATTTTGATAAGTTATACATTAAACAAGAAAACATGGAAAGTACCAGTTTAGCTACACATATTAAGACTCATACAGGCGAAAAATCTTATATTTGCTTTGTATGTGATTTCAAAACAACATATAAAAGTAATTTAGTTAGACATGTGAAAACTCATGCAGGAGAAAAGCCTTATATTTGCACTGTCTGTGCATACAAAACCGCAGATAAAAGTGCTTTAGTTAGGCATATGAAGACTCATACATGTGACGAGCCTTATAATTGCTCTGTATGTGATTATAAAACAACATACAAAAGTCATTTAGTTACACATGTGAAGATTCACACAGGCGAAAAACCTTATATTTGTTTTGTATGTGATTATAAAACAACACGCAAAAGTGATTTAGTTAGACATCTGAGGACTCATACAGGCGAAAAACCGTATAGTTGCTCTGTATGCGATTTTAAAATATCATGCAAAGGTCATTTAGTTAGACATATGAGGACTCATACAGGTGAAAAACCATATATTTGCTATGTATGTGATTTCAAAACAACACGGAAACATAATTTAGTTACACATGTGAGGACTCATACAGGCGAAAAACCTTATATTTGCTCTGTATGTGTTTTCAAAACAACACACAAAAATAATTTAGTTACACATATGAGGACTCATACAGGCGAAAAGCCTTATATTTGCTCTGTATGTGATTATAAAACAACACGGAAAGGTGATTTAGTTACACATGTAAGGACTCATACAGGCGAAAAACCTTATATTTGCTCTGTATGTGATTTCAAAACAACACACAAAGGTCATTTAGTTACACATATGAGGACTCATACCGGCGAAAAGCCTTATATTTGCTCTGTATGTGATTATAAAACAACATGGAAAGGTGATTTAGTTACACATGTAAGGAATCATACAGGCGAAAAACCGTATATTTGCTCTGTATGTGATTATAAAACAACACGGAAAGGTGATTTAGTGACACATGTGAGGACTCATACAGGCGAAAAACCTTATATTTGCTCTGTATGTGATTTCAAAACAGCACGGAAACATCTTTTAGTTACACATGTAACGACTCATACAGGCGAAAAACCTTATATTTGCTCTGTATGTGATTATAAAACATCACGGAAAGGTGATTTAGTTACACATGTGAGGACTCATATAGGCGAAAAACTTTATATTTGCTTTGTATGTGATTTCAAAACAGCACGGAAACATCTTTTAGTTACACATGTAAGGACTCATACAGGCGAAAAACCTTATATTTGCTCTGTATGTGATTATAAAACAACACGGAAAAATGATTTAGTTACACATGTGAAGATTCACACAGGCAAACAGCCTTAATCATCATTTAGCCTTTCTAGTCCACTGCTGGACATAGGCCTCTCGAAAATTTTGCCACTGTTCTCTATTCTGTGCACACTGTATCCAATTATTTTGAATGCGCTTTATGTCATCCTTTTACCTTGTTGAAAGTCGCCCTCTACTTCTTTTCGCTTCTTGTCTAGGTCTCCATTCGAATATCTTTTTGGTCCACCGTCTCCACCACTGAATCTCGCTAGGTGGCCTGCCCAGTTCCACTTTAGGGCAGAACGGTAAGCACACATTGATTATATATTCTACGTTTGAGGCACATAAACATATCTGATTTAAAAATATTCCTGAAGTTGCCATGTGCTGTCCAAGATAAACCAATTCTTCTTATAGTCTCGCATGTTTGGTTATCTCTGCTAACTCGAACCTCATGGCCTAGATATTTGTATGATCGCACCTGTTCGATCTGCATGTTGTTTACAGTGATATTGTCTGTAATTACAAGTCCCACTGTTTGTAACTTCATCATGTTTCTTAAATCCTATTTGTACGATAGAAGGCAATATGCATCATATAATGGCTACAGATTCACATTTTTCACAGCAACATCAGGTGTTCAACCGGGTTTCAATCCAGGAGAGCTACTGTTCTTACTAATTGTTAACAATATTGCTCTTAACTGTGAAGTTCTGACCTTTGCGAATGACCTAACATTTTGTATGCCTATAAATTCTCATAATGATTGTTTGAGGCTACAATCAATTGCAAGATGGTGTAATCGTAATAAGTTGCAACTTAACATCAGCAAATATAAAATAATGTCTTACACAAGGAAACTGAACCCGTTATATTTCAATGTAGCGTTAATGATGATTTTCTAATTCGTTGCAATAACATTAAGGACTTTGGCATTTATTTTGCCAGCGAGTTCTTAATTGCAAAACATATTGCACATGCTGTTTTATCAGCCAATAGGTCTCTAGACTTCGTCATGAGAAATTGTAAAAATCTGGTGTGATACATGCACACAACTTTCTTTTACAGTGATCTTATAATTAGCCAAAAATTTGATTTTAAGCAATTGTCAAATATTTTTAAAAATTTCAAATTCTACAAAAACAGTATAAAATAGAGCGTTAGGTGAAGAGACAAATTGTCTCTAGAATTTTAAGCTGAATTCATAAATGTAATAATATACCGGGTCGTCTATTTAAAATAGGAGTTAATAAAAAAATAGAAAAAAAAACAAAAGAAACCCATTTTAGAAGTATTCAACTGGAAAATCATCTATCTCACATCAATACACATTAAAAATGTAATAAAAATGTGAAGTTTGAAAAAAATCGTTAGAGCCGTTTTTGAAAAAATCTAAAAAAACTGAAAAAATCACAAAGAGTAAACGCCTACTTCCGGTTATGCGATTTTCTTCAAAATCTTGCTGTCGCACCTACATAGTACACAAAACTTATATATGAAGTTTCAACGCCATACCTCTTTTCGTTTTTGAGATATTAGACACACAGACAGACAGACACACAGGCAGACCAATGAGAAAAAACATGTTTTTTGGGTTCAGGGGACTCTGAAACGTGAAGATCTGTTGAAAACTCAATTTCGAATTTTTGGGGTGAATCAAATACTTCCTTTATTGTAAAAGGAAGTCAAAATTGCAACAATGAACTAGTCTTAAAAACACTTTATTATTTTTCATTCGTTTGTTCAAAATTGGAGTATGATATTCTAATACGGCGACCCTTTTACGAATGCCATAAGTAAGTCCTTAAAGCATCCAAAGAAAGTTTTTGAAACTTTTATGAGTAGGTTAGAATGGACAGTTGTAGAACCTCCCCCCACCACTTGTCCTTGAGTTCAAGGTCAAGGCTATTTTGCAAGGCTGAACTTCAAGGTCAAGGCTAAACTTGAAGGTCGAATCCACTTGGAAGGCTAAGTCAACGATCAAGGTCAGCGCTATTTTGCAAGTTGCTCAAGGTCAAGGATCCACATGTAACCTTGGAAATGTGAGAATAAAAGCGCGTAAAAGAGTCTGCAAGGGTAGTAGCATTCGAACGCTGATATGGAAGCCTTGTTAAAAGCTATAGAAGTAGTTAAGGGTCGGCAAGTAGCTGCGGTGGCGAGCAGTACTACGAGAGTCCATAAAGTGCAGTTATGTCCAGTGCTTCTGAATAGTACAACGTACAAGTTAAACAACTCCAGTTCAAAGTATGTGTGTGTGGGGTTAAGGGCGAACTCCGGATTTTCCCCAGTGATTCAAATAAGAGGAAACAAAAACGATTGGGTGGAGTTCGAGGAGTTGGATTGGGCTACCCTAATTGAAAATCAGGGGATCCTGACGAATTATTTCTATTCCTCCTCCGAAGAGCAGTGGTCTCCGCTGGTAGCTGCACGGAAACAGTATACATTCTTGGAACTTCAGGAAAAGAAGATACTAAAAATTGAAGAAGTGGGACAGAGTGAAGTCTACTTATCGAAAGAATCGTTGGAAGAGCTGTGGGACTTGCAGAGGCTGGTGGAATTGCGATTCGCAGTTCTAAAAGCGCAGAATTTTGAGCAATTTTATCACAAAATAGTGACGGGTATTGCAAACCTGCCTGGGGACTGCATTAGCAATATACGGAGTGTGTTGCAAGACCTGGCGGTAACAACCGAGAACACTGTTTCCATGTATGAAATTTTAAAGTATGGTAGTAACATTGTTCGGTGCGACGTTCAAATAGAAGAACTTGGTCTGCAGGTATTAGCTTAGTCATGTGGATGGGCTATTCTCATTGTCTACTAAATAAATCATTATTTATTAAAAAATTGACTCGACTAGGATTCGAACCCAGATCTCCTGAGGCGCAGTGTCTAGAATTCCCTTTAATGCACCGATTGGCTCCCCAGGTGTCATACCATTAGACCACCGAGTCCTTAAACTATTTAATGAAAAACGGCGATGACCTTCGGGATAATCGAAAGTATAAAAGGTTGCGCATTATCATGGTCTCGTTAATTGTTTTATAACTTACGTCAAGTTCGCACACTATTCGTTTACGTATAAAATAATGGATCAGACTTCAAGTGACGATTCTTCACATGAAATCACATTAGAGCACGCTGTAAAGTTGTGCTGTGCTTTCTGGTTTGAAGATGCAAAAAACAATTTAGATAAAATAGTGAGAAATTCCTCGGGACTCAGAAATTTAGACTTGGAATTTGACGCGTATGTAGTGACTGCTATGGCTGGCGATAGCCAAAATCAACAAGAAAAACGGAAACGACTGATTGCCAATTTGGAAAAAAACATTTTAAAATATTTTGCTAGAGAAGGAAATACATCGCTGACGCTGGATGTGGACTACCACCCAAAGCATCCCTTTGCTGAAATGCTGGAAGAACGTGTCTCAGTATTCGATTTACCGTGTAAATCTACAACGAAAATTAACTCTACACCAACCGGCATGTTCACACTTCAAGTTAGGAGTGGATATGGCTCGCTCTTCTGGAGATATATTTCAAATATTGATCACCTGTAACATTTAACTAAATATAATTTTTAAATGGTTTATTTTTTTTATTTTGATTTGACCTTGAGTTGAAGGCTAAGGTGATTTTCAACATCACATCATTTTCAAGGACGAACTCTTAACACCTCGGCCTTGATTTCAAAGTCAAACTCTAGAACCTCCTCCCACCAAAAAGAAAAATGTACAAAAACGGTGCAGCAGCAAAATAAATCATAGTCTATTGAATAAATCGTGACAGTCTGGTTGTAACATGGACACATGGGAGCTATATGGAAAATATTTCCAGGAATTTTCGGAGTTATTTCCATGGTTTGGTTGCGATCAAATGAAAATTACCGTTACGTTGGATGGACATCCGGACTTTAAAACTTTTCCAACAGTACCACTTCCAGACGGGGATTGGTTTGATTACAATGTGATGGAGCCCATCGAGAAGTATTTAAAAAATTGGAGATTAGAACGTGAATGTGTGAAAAAAATCGTATACGAGTTATGGTGATGCCCGCCTACCCATCTGTTGAATGTGCACGCAACATCGCATTTAACCACTAGAAGCTTAGTCATGTGGATGTGGTATAGAGAAGCCGCTCGACCAACTGCAAGAGACGTACCTAGTGCTGTTAAACGATTAGTGAGTTTGTTGGACGATTTGGCGTTTGACGCGTCTCACGAAGCCATATACGGTTTTGGTTGGTTCAGTGACGAGGAACTGAAGAAAAAAGAAAAAATGTACAAAAACGGTGTTGCTGTTGGTCGACTATTTTTAAACGGAGCCATAAATGAAGGCCTCCTTGTAGATTTAATGGCTAGTCTCGGTCTGGACGAACACATGTGTGAGGTGAAAGACTTTATAGAGAGGAAAGAAAATGAAGAAGAGCGTGCAGTTTGACGACTCGAAGAATCAGGTGTACAATTTGCATACGTGGGCGTATGCGTATCGAGAAGCTCGGAGAGGACTGTGGCAACGAGAGGCTATGGATAGGTTGCGGTTCCAACGCAAGATATTTACTGTGGCTAAAGTACTGCGAGACGTCTTGTGCGCAGAACATAGGCACACAATTTATGTAGAACGCTTTTCCACTAGTACGTAGGTGTTTAACCCATGTAGTAACACTGTATATATTGTATGCAAATAAAAACACAATAAAAATTAAAAAGTTGTTTTATTCCATTACATAGTGATTATAGATATGGTAAACGTTAGACAAAGCACAATAACAAACTGGAGCAGAATGATATAAACAAGCGGGTTGTGATGGGGTGAGGGCCGGTTGTTCTTCAACTTCGATGATGGGGATATTGGTATAGCGGCGTAGAAAAACTGCTTTTTCTCGACCTTTCACATATACTTCGGTGACATCGTGCAGAAGACGTCGCAAAATTGCAGGAAACATGTATGCTGGAGTAAATCCCTCATTCCAATCGATGCAATGGTGATTAGTCATTACCCAGTGGGCTTGTTGTTGTAAATGAGATGGTAAGGCGGTGAACGAAAACGGTGATTTTAAGACGTAGTGTGATACTGAGGTACCGTCGTAGGCGGCTAACTCTTTTGGGCTGAAGTGCTTATCCGACGTCTTGAAGCCTTGAATGTCGATAATGAGCTTCATCGTATTAAGTGGTGGGAGCACGATCCAGTTACGTTAAAAGGCGAGGTGCAACTGAAGTGGTTTTGAGAAATTACAGTTGTTTAACTGCTTTTGACAACGCGTTATAAGTAAAAACCCGATCGTGAAGAACGAGACAATACGCGGTTGTGTTGGCTGGCACGTTAGCGGAAGTTTCAAATTCAACTCGAAAAACGACAGCGTTTGCATGGAGGTAGTCTTTTTGGTGGGAACAATCGATCACAACAATGGGTGATTTGTCAGCAAACTCATTGGGCGTGAACCAAGGCTCGTCGGTCTTGTTATAATAGGATGATTGAAACTTGGAGTACATATCGTATAACGTGGCGTAATGATTGAGGCCATAATTGTTATGTAAATTATCGTAGGGGAAACGTTCGGTGTTGAGATAAACTCGGAAATTCGTAAGATTAATTTTGTCGAAATGGCTATTGTCCTTAGAGATGAGCCCCGAACGTTCCGTCTGAAAACCTACGATGACGTATCTGGGGGTTTGCAATTTGGTGGTTGTTGCAATGGCATGAGAATGTTGAGTCACGGCATTAACGCCTGGTATGATATGAAGTTGCCAGCTGCGAAACGCTACTTGCGTGTCGATATTTTTGTCAATGTATTTGGTTAGAGATAATTCTTGAGCAAGACCTGGAGTGACATGTGGAACTTTCCAATACAGCTTGTCAATCGTAACTTTAGCCGTCTCCGCTACGGTAGCACTGAATACAGCGTCGGCATCGGTATTGCTGCGAATCAGGACAAGTTCTTGTCGGATGTTAAGTATAACTTTTCCATAATCTTCTGCAAAACCTAACAGCATTCTCAAAGGTATGCAGGCACTGAAGTTGCCCTGTGCATCGGTAATGTGAGTATTGGGGGCGTACAACCAGCCAGAATTTTGAAGCTTTTTCACATCATCAGAGGTATAGGACACATATCCCTTAAGAGTAGATGTAATACCAGGTTTGGTAACAGAATCGACAACGACACCATTGATTTCATATCGGATTTCGCTAAATAACTGAGCCAACCCATTGTTAAGAAATTTGGCCGTCGTAACTTCACCGGTTGCTTTCCGTAATTTTCCCTCTATGTATAGATAGCTCAAACCTGGTAGAGTTGACATATCTTCAGGAATTGGAATTCGAATTTCATCGTTATAGTCGAAACGGTTTGTATACGGTTGATGGGTGTGCAACTGATTGCTAACGATGGAGTTGTCGACGAGGACACGTTCCCCAATATTTAGAATACTCATGACAACACTTTAAAACCCAACGATCGCAAGAAGTCTCTGTTTGCCTTTGTTAACTGCTTGGCGGACGAAGCTGAACTGATTTTACAAGGCTGTGGACAACGTCTCTTATACGAACTGGGTTGGACATGGTAGGGTGAAAGGTTGAATCGAAAACCCATTATAACTTCTTTAAATGCAATGTTACCGTGACGGTTTCCTTACTAAAACTGACGGGGGTATTAGTCTGGTCCAGTATTTTAACAGTTAGGTTAGTGATCTGTCTCGTGCTGATCGGTAGGTAAATGACAGGGTTAGGTGTTTCCACTATTTTGTACCCAGGCGGCACAATGGGGAAGAATTGATGAACGATGTGGCCAGGCTTACCATTTTTATAGGAACCGACAGAGATATTGCAGTGGATAAGGATGGAGTTAATGTTCAAAATTTTTGTAACATGTTCACCTGCATGCTACATATTCGCATCATAAATTTTGCTGTCAAATCCCAGCATGTCTCGGATAGTATTGTCACATGTAAAGTCGATTGGAACGTTCGATTTTATTTCGGTTTTTAAGGTGCTGTTGTTTCCGCGTAGCAGCACCCGCCCATTACTTCCGCTAGACTCAAGTTGGTTATGCAGAAAGTCGGCAATGTCCGTAATTTCGTATGCGCCCTCAGGTATAGTAATATGAGGTAGTCCGACGAGATGAAATTCATTGTTGGGAGGTCTAATGTTAGCAATAGTATTGTAGGTTTCGAAACTTAACAACCCCAAAACATATTCGCTACCGTCGTCTAAGAAAATAGGGGGGTGAAAATTCGCAGTAAGGATTGATGAATCACCTGTCAGAGTGAATATACTAGACATGATGAAGCGCAACACTTAAACTGCCGACAAAAGCGGTTTCGCAAAGTTATATAGGAATTTGAGACACAGGTGACCACATGTGTATGACATGAGTCGTTGATATCTATTAGAATTATACGTGATCGTGTTATTGCCACCATCGCTACGAAAGTATTTCACTAATTCGGTTGGAGGTTGCAAGCGACCGATGCTATCGAAATACAGAACAAAGGTATCCACTTTTACGTAAGCCGTCCAATGCGTGCCAGGTCCTACATCATCGTCTAGGTTAGTGACACCACATTCTCGTTTACGAATCTTGATAGGCAGGGCATCCCGCATAAATATTCCCCTAAAGTGTGGAATTTCTAGGCGTTTAACGTAGTCTGTAATATCGATGTTGGTTAACGCGCGGCGCGGCAGCTTCAACGGTAGTTTTTTGACTGATACGGTCGTAGATATAACCCTTTTCCGCGAGCAATGGATTCCATAGCTTTGTTATGTCGCTCCTTTTCCTGGAGATTCTTTTTAGCAGCCTTTGAGTCTCCCACTGCTTTAGCGACTGCTGCAGCACCACCTCCGAGAGATCCCAATGCTCCTAATGCAGCAAGTATGGGTACAAGCGGCAATATGCCTCCTCTCTTCGGAAGAGGTAGTACTCTTGACCGCTTCCGCCTCCTCCTCCTTGTTTTTAAAGCTCCTCCTGAATGCGAGCGGACTGTGATACCGACCCGTTTGGAATGCGTTCGCCGTGTACGCTTCCGTTTCACACCCATTCCGACTTTCGTCTTTCCTTTCATAATTCCAGTAACAGCAAGGGCTGCAGCTTTTTCCCCAAGAGTAGAGTCTTTTGCTTTAACACGTTCCCAAGCTTTCTCTGCTAGAACTTTATCTGCCGCGTGACGTGTCGAAAGATCGCTAGATTGTGAGTATGCGATGTCGTGTTGCTTGCAGGCCTCGTCCAGAGGATTCCTTCCTCGATCGCCTCGAGAAAGACGTTTTTTAAGTCGGGTACCAGGTCCGCAAAACTTGTACCCTGGTATGTGTAGTTCAAAGGGTAATTTGTCAATAAGGGTATTCAGGAAACCGCGACCTTTCCGCTTGGCGCTTCGGTGATGACTGGTTTGTTTACGCCTAGTAGCTTTCATCTTAAAGACTTACACACGACTGATGTTCTTCAAACGGAATTAACAAATATAACGAGAACGCACGGCGGGTAGAGCGCAGTTTCCTTCCGAGCGAAAACGATGGAAAACGTCAAAATTGTGAAGCAAGGGTGTTCCTTACCGGTAGTAAATCACACAATAAATTCCATATCCGAGACTTACAGAAAGCACAGCGCTTTACTGGGTAAAGGATGTAAACGATGTGTGGTCATGGGTCGATCCGGATCTGGAAAAACCAACCTCATGATCAGTTTACTAGTACATCGAAATGGGTTGCGATTCGGACACCTTTATATATATTCGAAAACACTCGATCAACCCAAATATAATTATCTGAGAGAAGCCTTTCAACCATTGAGAGACATTGGATTCTTCGAATATAGTAACGATTGTGAGGTGATCAAACCCCAGGAAGCAAAAGAACATTCCGTGATAGTTTTTGACGACGTAGCTTGCGAGACGCAAAGCATAATTCGAGATTATTTTTGTTTCGGACGTCACCGAAATATAGATTGTTTTTATCTATGTCAGACGTATTCATCTATTCCTAAGCAGCTCATAAGAGATAATGCAAATCTTATCATCATATTCCAACAAGACAACACCAATCTGAAGCACATTTACGACGATCATGTCAACACGGACATGTCATTCGACAAGTTTAAAGCATTGTGCTCTTATTGTTGGAATGAGGATCACGGATTTTTAGTGATCGATAAAGAAAGCAAAACCAACGCGGGACGATATAGAAAAGGTTTCGACAATTACTTTAATATATAGACAGCTGCCAAAGAAGGGAAGGTAGTAGTTTACCAACAACTGAAGGAGTTGCAACATGGATAAGCGTTTAGCCAGGGAACTTATCAAAACCCGACAATCCGTTAGACGTAAATACGCAGCTTTAAAAGCAGACATCGCCCAATCCCAATCGATTTTAGCTGAGCAATTTAAACCTCTTTCCAAGCCGCTCACCGAATTGCTGACAACTATAAAGCAAGAAGGTGTGCCAGTGGGCGAACCAAAAGTGGATTATTTGCCAATAACAATTAAACGTAGAGTATCCACTCCCTCTACCTTGCCCCGTCCGCGAGCGATAACCACTCCAGGCCGAGTTTCTGCGACAAACCTTCTGGGATCGTCACACACTTCCACACCGGGGCCATCACACACGTCCACACCAGGGCCATCACACACCTCCACACCTCGATTTTTGCAGACGCATGTGTTATCCGAGAGTGAACCAGTAGAGGAATACGATGAGCAGTTGCAAACGGAGGTTGCTGAGGCGGCAGCAGAAGAAGGTGCTGTACAAGCGGCCAGAGAAACCATCCAACAAATGCTGGCACCGGAAGTTCTTGGTCAATATTTAGAACAATTTCAAGGGTTAGCTCGAAAATACGTGGAAGGAATGATACGAGATACTGAGGACAAGTACGATTTGCACTACGGAGTCCGATTCGACATAGAGGGAGATAAGTTTGCTATAGGAAATAAAGAAATCAAGTTCGAGGGTGAAAATATCGTTATTACAGACCACGGCAACAGAATAGTCTACAAAGGCACTCCAGCATTGTACGAATTGATGTTTAAAAAGAAACCAAATATATACAAAAACGCAGATTTAGAGCAATATCTAGATTTAGTGGATCGTTCCACCGCAAATCGTGTAAACTACGACCCCACACAAAGAGTTAGTGGTAACGCAGGGTCTAAATACATGAAAATAGTACGACCTCTAACTGCCTCCTCAACCATAAGAGCTCCCGGCAGACCAGCGACGAAGGTATCACGGCGTGGCAAGGGATTACTAACAGTGACGGACAAACAAGTGGAATATGTTCCTTGGAAGGATCCCAACTCATTAGTGAATCGGTTGCGTATATTAATAGCTTCTCAGGCAGCTGGACACACGGGTCATTCAAATGAGATAGTCCGTATTACCGAAGCCTTACGAGACGCGAAAATAATCTTCTAAGGGGTACAAAACCTTAGGGTCGACGGAATGTCGATCAGAACGCATTCAACGACGAAGCAGTAATGCCGATAGACAAATTTGGAAGACACTACCATAGCGCGCGCTATTATTCTCATCCCAAACGTATCTTTATGAAAGTAAAAAATGTAAACCAACTGCATATAGAAGTACCACTGCTGCTAGTGGGGCGTGGGTTCGATGAAAGCGGATATTCCAAAATTTTCGGACAGAACGAGTATATTTTTCCGTTAACAACCGGCGAGATCATAAGTGTTCAAGTCAGCGAACCTTTGGTAGTATCACACATCAACGGCATCCCACAGGAGACGCTTGTCGGTAAGACATTGCGGCGAGGAGATAAACTGCAATTCGAATCCATAAACAATAAGTTATACGTGCAACTGCTGCTTAAATGTCCCGTAGGAGAGTAGAAAGCAACAGTTGACAATGAACCTTAAAGAGGCCATTGTTGGCGAACTCCACAAACCAGCACGAATACATTTCAAGAGAAGGCGCGTTATTCTAAAAGGCTTGAACGATTTATATCAAGCTGATTTGGTAGAAATGATCCCTTATGCAAAAGTCAATAAAGGCTTTCGTTATATTCTGGTAGTCATTAATGCCTTCTCGAAGTATGTGTGGGCCTATCCCGTAAAACGTAAAACAGGAAAGGACGTAACAGTTGCCATGGGTAAAGTACTGAGGAGTGTAAAGGTGTCACCTCAAAACTTGCAGACGGATTTGGGGAAAGAGTTTTACAACACCGATTTTCAACGATTAATGCGACAGCACAATATCAATCACTATAGCACGTATTCTAGCATGAAGAGCAGCATAGTGGAGAGGTGCAACCGCACCCTGAAGAACATGATGTGGAAGCAGTTCAGCCTGCTAGGGTCCTACAAATGGTTGGATATCCTACCCAAGATAGTAGCAAAGTGTAACACAACCAAGCATCGCACAATAGGAATGAAACCTGCCGAAGTGAACTTAAAGAATGCGAAACTTCTTTTAAACACAGCGTACAGTCACACAAAGACCGTGGATCCGAGACCTCAAAAGTTTCGTACAGGGGACTCGGTACGCATCAGCAAGTATCGTTCTGCATTTAGCAAGGGATACACGCCAAGCTGGAGCAACGAAGTATTCACAATATCCACTGTTCGACTTACAAACCCAACAACCTATCGACTCACGGACCAAGAAGGTCAGGAAATTAAAGGAGGGTTCTACGAGCATGAACTGCAGAAAACAAAACATTCAGACGTATATCTGGTCGAAAAGGTTCTGAAGAAAAAAGGAAATTTGGTGTATGTAAAGTGGTTGGGACTCGACAATCGTCACAACTCTTGGATATCTAAAAGCAATGTTGTATAACTTAAAGAACTACTGTAGCACTCTCAAAATAAAAAAAACTGTTTTTTTGTAAATTATTGTTTTATTAATGCCACTAAACACAAACAATATTTCTTTGAAACACTTTCATCTTTCTCCCAACAAAGGCGACAACAGCAAAAGAACTAAATCATTAACATTTTAACGAAGCTGCTATTGTTAAAATATATAAACTTATCGTTAACATTCAAAATAGGTAAGCGTATTTGTTTTCCCAACATTAACTACAGTAAGAATAATAATCACAAACATATTAACAAAGCTATTATTTACAAACTAGGAACTATTCGTAATCTACATATATATAGTATACACTACTAAGCGCAAGAAAGGGTTCGTTTGGTGAGACGTCTGCTATAAATAATAACCAATACTGTTCCGCGAACATACTGTAATTTACATTTGGTTTGCGGCTGCCCGCAGCAGTTCGTCAAGCCTGTAATCAGCAATACTGCAGTGACCCCACGCTAGTGTCTTCGTAGTGTTGGGAATAACGTAGCGCTTGTCATCATGCGACGAAAGCGCGACCTTATTTATTAAGTCGGTGTACATAGTGTGCAAACGGGATTTAAAGACGTACATTTGACACAAGACAGTCTCCCGCTTGTTCTCGGCAACGGCCTGATAAAGTTCGCTGGTCAGATACTTCCGAACAGCGCTCTTTTTCACTCCTTTGGCTTTCTTGTCCACTTTAGATACGCTGTTTACACAGTATGATTTTGCACCGACCCCATAAAAGCTACGTACGACTACGCCAGCATATTCGTCCTTGAATTTGCCAACAACAGACTCGGTTTGCGGAATACCGTGCAGATTATCCACATAATTTGCAGTATCGAACCAATCAAGGTTGCGTTTCATGTCATCATAAAAATTGTTGGTTTTAATTTCTATAATGAAGGAGTCAGTGTCTGTGTAGAGTAAAGAGACATTATTGTCATAACGTTTTTTCAGAAACCCATAAAAAAAGTCATACATGACAGTTTTCGAAATATCCAAAACGGAGAAACCAACATAACTAGGTTTGGCATACCAAACCCACAGTCTGTTCATTTCTACGGCTATTAAATTTTCATTAAAGCAGATTCTATCTTTAAAGTTAGGTCGCGCTATCAACGTTTCAGCCCCCAGTCTATTACCAATTTTCTCCCAATGACTTACTAACTTTACATCAACCCTTTTGTCCACGTTCTCCAATGTTTTGCTAAATACGCAGTTGTTAGCCAATTTAAAAGAATTTCTCTGAAAGTTGTTTGTCGATCGGTTTCTAAAGTCAGTATTAAAATCAATGTAGGTTCTGAGCCATGGAGATTGGGTAAATTTCAGTATTCTATGTACTTTAACCAAAGTCAGACCCGCATTCAAGGCCTGCTGTAATGCTCTGTAGTGAATGACATATTTCCGTTTGCCATATAAATTTGGAATCAATTTGGGTTGTTTAAATTTTCCCTCAGGAGGAATGAGAAGCTCCGGACAAAAGGGAAAGTCATTGTGAGCGTCGTGCAAATGCTCTGGATAGTCCAAATCTACCTCCAACACGTACCCGGTATTGGACTCGGCAGACACTTGAAAAATGTCAAAATTTGAAATTTCCTCGTCAGTCATCCAAACAAAATCACGTTGTGGTAGAAACTGTCTCATTGCGTAACCATAAAGGTTGGTTGCGTCTAAAAACATGATAAACGACGTAGGTTTAGAAGCATCGTAATTCCCGACAAACTCATTGTTAGCAATAGCTTGTCTCCCCACACAAGTGCTGACTCCTCCGCGAATACTGTTTCTAAAAAAGTCTAACATATCTAAATCAGTAAGCAGCTCAAGTTCAACCCCCGTAAACTTTAACATAGCGTCCCAGCTTAATCCTGGGGCCGTGTAGTACTGAGCTGGATCCAACTTGTAATGTTTTAAATAAAAATTTCTAAAATTTTCGAACACGTCTGCCAAAATAAACACGTCACATTTGAGATAGACATCGGAGTAGTCGCCCAACGTTTGACAACCAAAAGTTTCCCAAACCTTCACGGCTCGTTCGTAATCAGTCTGAGAAATATGGGTTTCGGTTAGACGGTCATAAAAGTGTTCGATCGAGGGTAAAGCAGACTCATCTAATTTTTGGAAAGAATCTAAATAGGAATATGGAAACACACCTTTCTGTCTCATCAACTCAAATTTGATGCCATTTCCGAATTGATTTTGAATTTCAACGCACTGGCCATCCGACAAGGTGTCGGCCAGCGATGCCAAAGACGAGCCCATGAAACGAAAGCTATCCAAAAATCTGATGCTCAGATAAATGTTTTTTCGCTTTCCCTCCACAAAAATTTCATCAACCCAAAGACGTTTGCCAAACGAAATGTACTTTTCTTTAGTTACCGGAATGACATCAATGTCTTCGTTATTTTGAGCCAATTGTTTAACAAACAGGTGCGAATCGTAATTTAGATTGTGAAAAAATACCGGAATAAAATTTGGAAGTTTATAATTTAAATTACAATTGGAGTGGGCGGCTCCCCGATAGTCTCCAGTCAAATGATCGTGATCGCGTACTTTTACATCCCCCTCACCAAACGGTCGACCACAAATGTAACATGAAACGGCTTCGTTAAAGTTTTGAATTTCCATAGCAGACATAGCTTTCATAGGTACAACGTTTTTCAAATGATGCGAATAGATGTTTTGCGCGTCTCTATCTAAACGTTCTATAAACATGTCCACCGCATCCTCCCCCCGATAAATTTCGAATTTTGACAGGCTATCGTCATACGAACATTTCAAATAGTACGCGAAAGAGTAGGGTATGTGTTTACAGGTTGTAATCGTATAAGGTTTTGTGGGATCCGGTTGTTGGTCTCCTGCATCAACGGGTGCCAAAATTGTTTCAAAATCCGCGTACACTACGAATCCAACCTTCAATTGCTTCTGATAATTTTCAAATTTGAGAATATTCTGCGGTCTTACCTGACCACACTTGTCGGTGATCAACTCTGTCGTTGGCAATTTAGTATACACCTGATTACAGTCATAACTTTGATGCATAGTCAAGTGTGCTTCAGTTCTAAAGTAATTCAGGCAGCCGTCGCAAAAATGCTTTGCACCATCTCTAGCCGTTATTTGTCGCGATACTAATCTAGACAAATCTTTGATCCAACAGTAGTGACTATTACCTTTGTCGTTAGTTACAAGCAATAAATTTACATGCCACCTTTTTTTACAGGAGGTGTAGTACAGAGGTCCCACAACTTCATATTTAGTTTTATTGTCTTTAAAAAATTTCTCCAAACCGTATACGTTTATAGAAAGCTGCGGATTAATTGTTTCAAATTTAGAAATATCGCGCAACCGAACCGGAAATTCAATACCGGTCCATTGTAAAAATCGACGACAATTCGGATACGAAGAAGTTCGATTAGGCAATCCCTTTGGTTCACAAAGGGCCGAGGTTACTGCCCAATCGAAACAACAATCGTCATTGTTTTGAACGTTCACGATCGCTTTCTTGCGCTGAATCTGCTTTGGGAGCGGGATGTACGAGGATGCCCGAAATGGATTGTATTTGTTGACGTTGACTTCAATGTACAACAACTGCTTCAAGATCCATCCTGACAATACAGAAAATTACCAAAGTTAGAATTGTTACAAAAAGCTACAGATCTCTTGCACACACCTGATTTCCGCTCCTGAAATTCCGACACCTTCTCGTCTAGCATTCCAGTCAAATTATCATATAAGTGGCTCAAGTCTGTACCGCGAGTGACTACCTCGTTAGCCGTATGAAAAGTTTTTACGTCTTGTAGATCTTGAGCTTCCAAAATAAAATACCCGAAGAGTTCGAAATTGATTTTGATGCTAGTTAATTTGGTTAGCTGCCCTTCTATCAAATTTAAAATTTTTTCTTTCAATTCGGTCATATATTCCACAACGCTTATGTGATAATTTTCCGTGGAAATCCTATAACTGGCCACACGGGACTTGAAGGCGTTTTGAAGGGCCACCACAGCTTTCCCCAAGTGAAAGACGCCGCACCGCCTCGTGTGACGATTGCTCCTCAGATGACCACCGAAGCACGTTCGAGGAATGTTTTCATCGCACACGTCACAGTATTGCGTCCTTGGGAAACCACCTATCAAAACAAACTATTTACACACTGTACAAACACACCAAGCACGCATACCATCACTACTGGAGTTGTTTAGTTTTGGGCGTTTACTCGGCCCCTCACCACCCACCACCGAAGTCTCCATAGCGTCGCCTGTAATTAATACAACTACACTGAAGGTGCTGCTCTACATCAACACAATTTAAACTCACCACTCGTAGATGGATGGCCCAGCTGTTGACGACAACTTTCTCTCCGGTGGCGGAACAAATTGTCGGCTCTGGTGAAGGACTGTCCACATTCGGTGCATTGAAACATTATAAATGATTAATTGCAATTCTACACTGGGCAGGCTCTTCGCTAGAACGTTAGAGGTATCGCTCTCGCCGAGTATCGCTTCCCTAGCCAAACATGTAAATACAAGGAGCACACTCTAACACACTACCCAGGTACCACGAACGTGGACGTTAAGCCTTGATACCCTGGAGGGGATGGGGAACTAGGTTACGTCGTCTTGGAATTTAAGGGAACTTACATTTGTTTGTCTAGTGAATTGCCGCCGCTAGTTGACAAATTCGCTTCGCTGTGTTGATTAGAGTTCGTGAGACCTCACCTTGCCGCTGCGTCAGCTGGCTGCGCCGTTGCACATACTCATCGTATTTTTTAGCCTTACGACTGTGCCCTTTGGCTATTTTGGGTCTCACCCTCATTATTTTTTTGGTGACGGCTGCCAGTTGTAATTCGATATTATCTAACTGCACAT